>ML827538.1:13845-31811 GCA_009831015.1 Picea engelmannii | reverse complement strand
CCTCGTTGCCTTACTATCTTGAGCACCCGGCAGTCATTTGGCCAAGGGAGGAGGAAGTTTAAAGCACCAACATAGTTTAGGGGGAGGGAAAATAAAATTTATCTAACTTTTAAACAACTCCTTAAACATCTAGTTGCATAGATAATCTTTGTGTGTTTGGGGAAACTTAGATGTATGTTTAGGAACACACATTGATGATTACTTCATGCTTTTAATTTCACATTGCAACTATATGGTTTATGTCTTTCACGTCTATGTGAGCATATGATTTAAACATTGTTATATCTTATTTCATTTGCTTATTGTGGTGTGATTCAAGAAGGGGTTGAGTATCCCACTTGGGGAGGCATCACCTTCTTTGAGTCTTGAGTGCTTTTATGGTTGCCAGTGAAGGCAGTCCAATAAAGTAAGTGTTATTGGGGCATGCTTGGCTTATGTGTAAATCTCACTTACATTTCCTTGTATCTTTGTATTTACTTGTATCTTGTGTAATCATTGTATTATCTTGATTCTTTTGTAAGTAATTGTAATCTTTAAATTGTGGGTAGTTTAACTTAAGTCATTTGTAAACACTTTGCAATAAACCACCCTCAAACTTAGTTGACCCCATTGCCCAACCTTAGGCACTAGTCTTAGTTGACTTAGGGAAAGGGCTGATTGACATATAGATAGACTTGCACTTTGCATTTGCTGCCTTAGCATGTTAGGCTAGTTTTCCCCTTTAGCCTTTAACAAATCAAAACTAACTCCTAGAACCTTAAACACTAAAATCAAACTAGTAACTAGGGACTACCCCCCTTGGCTTCCCTAAGAGTAAGCCTAGAAGGAAGAGGTTTCAGTCAAGGTGACAGTGTGGACTGTGAACCTAGGCATTGTGCCTCCAAGGACACACTAAGTGAGCTAGACTTAGCTCACGTTAGCAAGTGTGTATTAGGACGGCAACAGGGCGAATTGGAGTTCTAGTATTAGTGTTTATCCTATGAAAATTTGAGATTAGAGTTTTGAGAGAAAACTAGGAGAGATTCTTTCTAGAACATATTGATTCATTCACTTGTATTCAATCTTATGATGAGATGAGACTAAGAGAAGAGAGTGTGCGTTTCCTCTCTCTTAAGTCATTAATTGTACTTGTATTCTCTCTCTATCAAGCCTCTAGGGTTCTTCAAACATCTTGGAGTTATGGGGTTAGAGTTTATTTCTTGGAATTTGTACATTAGGGTTTTTATCAGAACAATGGAAGGAGAGAGTCTTTCTACAACATATCAATTCACTTACTTGTATTAACTCTTGTGATGAGATATGACTAAGATAAGAGAGTGCACATTTCCTCTCTCTTACTCTTTTAAGCCTTCATTTGTATTCTCTCTCTCTTGAGCTGCTAGGGTATCTTGGAGTGTCTTTGAGTTCTAGGGTTAGGGTTTAGCCCTCGAATATTAAAGAATAGGGTTTTCGGAGGAAACCAAAAGGAGAGTCTTTCTACAACATATTGATTCACTTACTTGCATTCACTCTTGTGATGAGATGTGACTAAGAGAAGAGAGTGCACATTTCTTCTCTCTTAGTCTGAAGTCTTCATTTGTATTTGTATTCTCTCTCTCTTGAGGAACTAGTGCTTCTTGGAGCATCTTGGAGTAGGGTTAGGGTTTATCTCTTGGAAATTGGAGATTACGATTTTGAGAGGAAACTAGAAGGAGAGAGTCTTTATACAACATATCAATTCATTCAATTGTATTCATTCTTGGGATCAGATGTGACTAAGAGAAGAGAGGGCACATTTCCTCTCTATTACTCTCTCTTAAGTTTTCTACTTGTAGTGTGTATCTCTCTCTCTTGAGGAGTTAGGGTGTCTTCGAGCATATTAGAGTTCCAGGGTTAGGGTTTATCCCTTGGAAATTGGACATTGGGGTTTTGAGAGAAAATCGAAAGGAAAGAGACTCTGTAAAAGGAAATTACAAGAGTCAATACAAGTGAGTGAATTAATATCTTGTAGAAAGACTCTTTCCTTCCAATTTTCTCTCAAAACCCCAATATCCAATTTCCAAGGGATAAACCCTAACCCTCGAAATCCAGGATGCTCCAAGAAAATCTAGTGCCTCAAGGGTTCGGGATTGTCCCTTGGAAATTGGAGATTAGGGTTTTGAAAGAAAACTGGAAGGAAAGAGTCTTTCTACAACATATCGATTCACTCACTTGTATTCACTCTCATCATGAGATTTGACTAAGAGAAGAGATTGGGCATTTCCTCTCTCATACTCTCTCTTAAGTCTTCCCTTGTACTTTTATTCTTTCCCTCTTGAGGTGCTAGGGTCCCTTAGAGCATCTTGGAGTTCAGTATTTCTACAACATATCGATTCACTCACTTGTATTTACTCTTGTGATGAGATGTGACTAAGAGAAGAGAGTGTGCATTTCCTCTCTCCTAAATATTCACTTGTACTTGTATTCTCTCTCATTCTTGAGGCACTAGGGTTTCTTGGAGCACCTTAGAGTTCTATGGTTAGGGTTTATCCAATGAAAATTGGAGTTTAGTGTTTTGAGAGAAAACCGAAAGGAGAGTGTCTGTCTATAACATATCAATTTACTCACTTGTATTCACTCTCCTAATGAGATGTGACTATGAGAAGATAGTGCACAATTCCTCTCTCTTACTCTCTCTTAATTATTTTCTTGTACCTGTATTCTCCCTCTCTTGAGGCCCTAGGGTTTCTTGGAGGAACTCGGAGTTCTAGGGTTAGGATTTATCCCTAGGAAATTGGAGATTAGGGTTTTGAGATAAAAATGGAAGGAGAGAGTCTTTTTACAACATATCGATTCACTCACTTGTATTTTCTCTTGTGATGAGATGTGAGTCTTCCTATGTATCTCTCTATCTATCTATTGAGGCACTAATGTTTATTGGAGCATATTGGAGTTCTAGGGTTAGGGTTTATCCCTTGCAAATTGAAGATTAGGGATTTTAGAGAAACTGGAAAAATAGAGTGTTTCTACATTATATCCATTCACTCTTGTGATGAGATGTGTCGAGGAGAAGAGAGTGTGCATTTACTCTCTTACTCTCTCTCATGTATTCACTTGTACTTTTATTCTCTCTCCCTCTCTTGAGGAACTAGGATTTCTTGGAGAATCTTGGAGTTCTAGGGTTAGGGTTTATCATTTGGAAATAGGATATAAATATTTTGAGAGAAACGCAGAAGCAACAAGTCTTTCTACAACATATCGATTATGTCACTTGTATTCAATAATGTGATGAGACGTGACTAAGAGATTATCCCTTGGAAATTAGAGATTATGGTTTTGAGAGAAATTTGAAAGGAGAGTCTTCCTACATCTTGTATTCGCTCTTGTGATGAAATGTGACTAAGAGAAGAGAGTGCACGTTTGATCCCTCTTTCTCTCTCTTAGGTCTTCACATGTATTTTCTCGCTCTGTGTGTGTGTGTGTGTGTGTGTGTGTGTAGGCACTAGGGTTCTTGGGCCATCTTGGAGTTCTAGTAATAGTGTTTATCCTTTGAAAATTGGAGATTAGAGTTTCAAGAGTAAACCAGAAGGAGATATTCTTTCTAGAGCATATACATTCATTCACTTGTATTCACTCTTTTTATGAGATGTGACTAAGAGAAGAGGGTTCACATTTCCACTCTCTTAAGTCATCACCCTTACTTGTATTCTCTCTCTCTTGAGGGGCATTGGGGTTTCTTGGAGCATCTTGGAGTTCAAGGATTAGTGTATATTCCTTGAAATTTGAAGATTAGGGTTTTGATAGAAAACCGAAAGGAGACAGACTTTCTACCACATCGATTCACGCACTTGTATTCACTCTTGTGATGAGATATGGCTAGTATAATAGAGTGTGAATTTCCTCTCTCTTACTCTTTTAAGTCTTCATTTGTATTCTCTCTCTTAAGGTGCTAGGTTATCTAGGAGCATCTTTGAGTTCTAGGGTTAGGTTTTATCTCTTGAAAATTGGAGATTCGGGTTTTGAGAGAAAACCAGAAGGAGATCTACAACATATCAATTCACTTACTTTTATTCACTCTTGTCATGAGATGTCACTAAGACAAGAGATTGCACATTTTCTCTCTCTTAGTCTCAAGACTTCACTTGTAGAATCTTGGAGTTCTAGGGTTAGGGTTTATTCCTTGGGAATAGGATATATATATTTTGAGAGAAATGTAGAAGCATAGTGTCTTTCTCCAACATATCGATTATGTCACTTGTATTCAGTCTTGTGATGAGATGTGACCAAGAGAAGAGAGTTCACATTTCCTCTCTCTCTCTCTCTCTCTCTCTCTCTCTCTTGAGGGGTTAGCGTTTATTGGAGCATCTTGGAATTCTGGGATTGGGGTTTATCCCTTGGAAATTGGAGATATGGTTTTGAGAGAAATTTGAAAGGAGAGAGTCTTCCTACAACTTGTATTCCCTCTCGTGATGCAATGTGACTAAGAGAAGAGAGTACACGTTTGATACCTCTTTCTCTCTATTAGGTCTTCACATGTATTCTCTCTCTCTCTCTCTCTCTCTCTCTCTCTCTCTCTCTCTCTCCGTGTGTGTGTAGGCAGTAAGGTTCCCGGGCCATCTTGGAGTTCTAGTAATAGTGTTTATCCTTTGAAAATTGGAGATTAGAGTTTCTAGAGTAAACCAAAAGGACATAGTCTTTCTAGAAGATATCGATTCATTCACTTGTATTCACTCTTATTATGAGATGTGACTAAGAGAAGAGAGTGCACATTTCCTCTCTCTTAAGTCATCACTTTTACTTATATTCTCTCTCTCTTGATGGGCGTTGGGGTTTCTTGCAGCATTTTGGAGTTCTAGGGTTAGTGTATATTCCTTGAAATTTGAAGATTAGTCTTTTGACAGAAAACCGAAAATAGACAGACTTTCTACCACATATCGATTCACGCATTGTATTCACTCTTGTGATGAGATATGACTAATATAAGAGAGTGTGCATTTCCTCTCTCTTACTCTTTTAAGTCGTCATTTTTATTCTCTCTCTCTTGAGGCGCTAGGGTATCTTGGAGCATCTTTGAGTGCTAGGGTTAGGGTTTATCTCCTGAAAATTGGAGATTGGGGTTTTGAGAGAAAACCAGAAGGAGATCTACAACATATCGATTCACTTACTTGTATTCACTCTTGTCATGAGATGTCAAGAAGACAGGAGATTGCACATTTCCTCTCTCTTAGTCTGAAGACTTCACTTGTACTTGTATTCTCTCTCTCTTGATGCACTAGGGCTTCTTGGAGCTTCTTGGAGTTCTAGGGTTAGGGTTTATCCCTTGGAAATTGAAGATTAGAGTTTTGAGAGAAAACAGGAAGGCAAGAGTCTTTCTACAACATATTGATTCTGTCAGATGTATTCAATCTTGTGATGAGATGTGACTTAAAGAAGAGAGTTCGCATTTCCTTTCTCTTAATTATTCACTTGTATTCTCTCTCTCTTGAGGCGTTAGCGATTATTGGAGTATCTTGGTGTCCTAGGGTTAGGGTTTATCCCTTGGAAATTGAAGATTATGGATTTGAGCGAAAACCGAAAGGAGATATTCTTTTTACAACTTGAATTCCCTCTCATTATGAGATGTGACTAAGAGAAGAGAGTGTGTGATTCATCTCTCTTTCTCTCTCTTAGGTCTTCACTTGTATTCCCTATCTCTCTCTCTGTGTGCTAGGGTTTCTTGGGGCATATCGGAGTTATAGTATTAGTGTTTATCCTTTGAAAATTTTATATTAGAGTTTTGAGAGAAAACTGTAAGGAGAAAACTCGAAGGAGAGAGTCTTTATAAAACATATCAATTCATTCAATTGTATTCATTCTTGTGATGAGATGTGACTAAGAGAAGAGAGGGCACATTTCCTCTCTATTACTCTCTCTTAAGTTTTCTACTTGTAGTGTGTGTCTCTCTCTCTTGAGGCGTTAGGGTGTCTTCGTGCATATTAGAGTTCTAGGGTTAGGGTTTATCCCTTGGAAATTGGACATTGGGGTTTTGAGAGAAAATCGAAACGAGAGAGCCTCTCTAAAATGAAATCACAAGAGTGAATACAGGTGAGTGAATCAAAATGTTGTAGAGAGACTCTTTCCTTCAAATTTTCTCTCAAAACCCTAATATCCAATTTCCAAGGGATAAACCCTAACCCTCAAAATCCACGATGCTCCAAGAAAATCTAGTCTCTCAAGGGCTCGGGATTGTCCCTTGGAAATTGGAGATTAGGGTTTTGAAAGAAAACTGGAAGGAAAGAGTCTTTCTACAACATATCGATTCACTCACTTGTATTAAACTCTCATGATGAAATTTGATTAAGAGAAGAGATTGGGCATTTCCTCTCTCATACTCTCTCTTAAGTCTTCCCTTGTACTTGTATTCTCTCCCTCTTGAGGCTCTAGGGTCCCTTAGAGAATCTTGGAGCTTGAGGGTTAGGGAATATCCCTTGGAAATTGGAAATTAGGGTTTTGAGAGAAAACAAGAAGGAGAGATTCTTTCTACAACATATCAATTCACTCACTTGTATTCACTCTTGTGATGAGACGTGACTAAGAGAAGAGAGTGTGCATTCCCTCTCTCTTACTCTCTCCTAAATATTCACTTGTACTTGTATTCTCTCTCATTCTTGAGGCACTAGGGTTTCTTGGATCACCTTATAGTTATATGGTTAGGGTTTATCCAATGAAAATTGGAGTTTAGGGTTTTGAGAGATAACCGAAAGGAGAGTGTCTTTCTACAACATATCGATTTAGTCACTTGTATTCACTCTCGTGATGAGATGTGACTATGAGAAGATAGTGCACAATTCCTCTCTCTTACTCTCTCTTAATTCTTTCTTATACCTGTATTCTCCCTCTCTTGAGGCGCTAGGGTTTCTTGGAGGAACTTGGAGTTCTAGGGTTAGGATTTATCCCTGGCAAATTGGAGATTACTATTTTGATGGAAAAACGGAAGGAGAGAGTCTTTTTACAACATATCGATTCACTCACTTGTATTTTCTCTTGTGATGAGATGTGAATAAGGCAAGAGAGTGTGTATTTCCTCTCTCTTACTCTCTCGTAAGTTTTCCATTGTAGTTGCATTCTCTCTATCTCTATATTGAGTAACTAATGTTTCTTGGAGCATATTGGAGTTCTAGGGTTAGGGTTTGTTATCGCACAGTTTGTAGCTAGGTCAAGAAGGCTAAAGGATAGAGGCCAAACTGGTGAAACAGGAACCTTCGCCACCAAATGTCACCTCAATGGGGAGGTTCTTTGTATTCAGGGAGGTTAACCCAGGGGAGATGTCCCCAGTAACCTGGGGTTTTGAAGAGGTCTAAAGTATAAGAGTCAAGGGAAAAGTTCCTCCTCACAGGTTACCACCAAGGTCAGAAAGTTTCGCTAATCAACCAATAAATGAAGTGTATGTCCAAGTGAAAACACCTGCCCGGATCAAGACAACAACAATACAATATATATATTCAGGCTATAACTCAATGGTTTAGTGCTTCATGTGACTATCCGTTAATTATGTATAAGCAATGAACAACAAATATTAATGGGATCAACGTTTTGTCAATATAGCAGTGTAGAAGTATCAATTCATCTATAACTATTGAGATGATGTAGCAAATAATATATCCAATCAATTGTTCACTCAATAAATGCCTTTAACCATCATCTAATTGCTTATTTTCAATGTTTGCTGCGTCAAGATGAAATAACCAACTATGACGTCAGCCTAGTTAGGGTTAGCTTAGTTAGTTAGGGTTTCAAAATTCAATGTTTTGAGAGTTGTTTTGGACACTAGGACTTCAACGTTGTGTGTCTAAGATCAATGCCTAAGGGTATATGGAGTCATTCAAGGACAGGACGCAAGGTTGAAGGAGTAATAGGCTAAAGACAAGAGGGAAGGGTTCTAGAGTGCTGCAATGGCAGGGCCCTAGAATCAAAAACCTAGGGGAAAGAGGCTCACTCCGGTGTTGCTTAAGCAAGGCCTCGTGCTCTTTCCTCCTTCTTTAGGTCAAACTTGGCAAAACGGCTAGCATAAGAGAAAAGATAAAACAAGAGGATCAAGTGAGGGAGAGTGTTGCAAAGGCAAGGCTCTATCACTAAAACCCTAGAAGATGGACGACCCTAGGTGTAGATAACCTAGGCCTAGGACGTCACCCTCCTTTTAATCCTTAAAATCAGAGCTAGCTTAAGGGAAGAAGTAAGAAGAGTGTAGCAAAGGCTAGGCTCTTGCTTCCTTCCGCAATGGCAGAAAATTTCTCTCTAAGGGGACATATGACAAGGACCTACTTGTATGCTTGTCACCTAGGGTTTTAAAATCAGCAAATTTATAAGTAAATGCAAGAATACTAACCCACAACCATTCAATCAAGAAGTTTTGCAGGAAAAACACTTACATATCATGAAGAAAAGCATGTGCAAACCCTAGTTGTAAACCTTCCTAAAGAGAAATGCCAAAATATGCCAACAAAAGCCTTCCATCAACAAGTGCGCCTCCTTTAAAAGACCAAATAAACAAACTAGGGCGCAAAAATAAACCTCACAAGTGTGAGTTGTTGTGTTATCTCCAAATGAGGGAAAAACATCCTCAATATATAGTGTATCATGACCTTTTAATTAAAATTGGGTCATTAAAAATAGCCGACAAGGCTACAAACCAAAATCATATTGTTTTTACATTAACTGCTAAGTAAATGACATAAATGAGCAAAAACTGAGACATCAAGCCCCTCTGAGGGAGACGTTGGGCCTTTTTGGTGCTAGTCCATCATCCAGAAGTGAGACATTAGCCCTTTTTTGAGCTCCTCCAAGCTGCCACACGTGTCAACCATCCTATCAAACTGCCACATGCTCAAGATGACGTCCAAGCCTCCTGGTTGACATGCTGGCCATCAAAAGGAAAACGTTCCATCTGAAGTGGGTCAACCCCCCTGGGCCGGGCTTAGCCAAAGTGTCCTAGGTGGAACGTCCTTCTTCTTCTCATGTGCAAAGGCTCATCCAATCACTGTCCTGTTTCTGTCCCTGATGGGGTCCCAACAACCATCTGATGGGATCTTCAGCCCCATGGAGGTCCGAACTAATCATCTCCCCATGTGTATCGGTCCAACTGGTACATGTCCATCGGGTATGGTCCTGCACATCAAAAGCTTCGCCCTCCATGGGCTCATTAGTCATAGGGATCATAGCAATTTCAATCACATTTCATCATTAATTCTATCAAATACATGCATAAAACCCCTGATATATCATCCAATAGCTCAAAGACATTACAATGACTTACTATACAAAGCCAAAGAAAAAGACCAAATGCCCTATTGGGCCAGCATCCATAAGAGAAGGAAAGTTTCCAGAGGATATCATCCAAGCCATGTAACACAAGGTGATGTGGTCAAGGGATGTCCAGACATATGGGTAGAGTGAAAGGCAGGGGTGATATTACCTGTGGGTGCCTTTGTAAAAGGTGAGTTGTACCGGTCATGTATGCAATTATTTCCCATCCCTTTATTGCCTTTATTCTTTCTTTTCTTTATTGCTTTTTCTTATTTATTTCAAGGTCTAACTAGAGGACACTGCCTTGGCATGGTGACCAGAGCTGACAGTGTTACCCACAAGCACTTTCACAGAGATGAGAAGGCTGGCTCATGATGAGGACCCCTTTACCTTGGCCATGCAACCAAAGGTCACTGCCCTGGCGTGGTAACCAGATAATGGCAATGTCATACTGCTAGGTACCCATGAACATAATGGGCTGGCTCGTGATGAGACCCCCCATCCACTTTTTTAGGTCTTGTTTTGTTATTTTTCTTAGGGTCCCTCTTATTTCTTGCTGAGAGGATTTTTATTGCCTTCTCTGGGATCCTTGGGCGAGGCATCTCTAGGTTTCATTTTTTATGGCTTTTATCTTTTACCAACTGCTTTTACCTTCTGGACCTTTAGCCCCTTCTTCCCATGAGATAAGGTGTAACCCCACTAACAAATCATCCTAATGTTGGACTAGGGGAATGGGGCAGATGAGTGGGATATAAGATGTAAGAGTGATGATATGATGGGAGCAGACAATGGCTCTTCAAAATCCCCTAGTGGCAAACCAAAACCTATGGGTACAAGCTTTCTAGGGTACCCTGTCAATCCCCCCAACCATGGTCAAGTGGGTTAATGTAAGATCCAAGCAGTCGTCAGAAATAAAAGGAATTTGATGCATATATCTAAAGGTTATAATAATCAAATATGACACATACCATGATACCTGGACCAATTACCTCATGGAGCAAGAGTCTTCCTCAATACAAGTCCAAGCCGAAGGTGATGGATGCTGCTGTTGCTGACAAGACAAGTCTGATGAAAGAGAAGAAAGATGGGCCCTCCAGGGCCATGCTTAGGTCAATCTTGCTCTCGGTACTCCATGTCTAGGACCTGTGGGCCTCGAGACATGATCTCCTAGTTATCCCTAGAAATCGGGGATAACATCTGGCTCCAACTCGGGGACATGTTCTCACCGTAGAGCGCATGAGAACCTCAGCATCTCTGGCATAACCTGCAGACCCCCCAAAGGTGGGGTGGTATTTCCACCCCGCAAATATAATATATGTATATGACTGAAATAAAACAATCAATATGCAAGTGAGAAAGCAAACTATCATGAAATGCAAATGGTATAATACACGGAAAAATGCCTACTTACCTAAACTTACCAGTGGAGTCAGGTCCCACCACCTTGGTGGGGTTTGAGGAGGTGCCCGCTGATGGGTAATGGGCGCCTTCTTCCTTCCAAAGTTGACAACTACTATGAGTTATCAATTGATTCCATTCCAACTTTGAAGGGTCTGAGCCATGATTGCGTGCTCCCTTTTACATTAGTTGGCTCTCCTTTCTGAGTATCCCACATCCATACCAAATCTCCCTCCTTGTATTTTCTGACTTTGTGTTTAGTCGTTCCCTGAACAACCCTGGTGTATTGTACTGAGGGAGGTGGATGGGCTTCTGCTACAAAGACTTCTTGTTGGGACGGGTGGATTTGCACGTCATCTTCATCCTTTTTTCTTTTTTAATATCTTCACCATCCAAACTTCTTCGTTCTTAAATTCATCTAGAAGTTGATGGTATTCTTCTCTCTTGGGCCATTCAATCTGATCAAAGTCTTCTTCTGTTGCAAAGGGCATGTCTTCCAAAGAGTATTCTTAAAGAGTTTGTATCACATCACTCTACGCTTTATCATCATTTATGGGAGGAACAATATCCTGTACATGATTCCCAGTTATTGGTACATTGAGTAGACGTCTTGTCGTTCCATCTTTCAAAGGTAACCGTAAGAAGGTGAGGTCCATCTCAAGGGAGTCGCCTATCATTGCACCAAACTTCCTAGATAACAACATACCCCACACATCTGGGACATCAACCACTATAATATCTATGTGGATTGTCTTCTCGGGGTATTCCTTTAAGTGTACTTCAACATTTTGAACCACCCCATGTGTGGGTAATGCTTTAGATTCGATTCGAAACCACACACATTCCTGTAAGGCCTAGTGACCTTCAAACCCATTTGCTGCATGACTTTAAGAGACATCATGTTGGCACCAACACCTGTATCTAGCATGCAATTGTTAAGGTATTTGTTGTTCATTGTTAAAGTCATGAAGAAAGGAGGGTTTTCACCATACTGGACCCTGAAATGATTAGCTTGCAACATAATAGGGGGGTCCATAGGTTCAGTTGATCCCGAAAAGAAAGTATCAAAGCATTCTTTAATGGATGGGATCTTGATTGCTTCTCTCAGGGGAATGTTCACATGCATCTTTGATAAAGCCCCTTCAAAGTCAAAGTTTAAGTCAACCTTACTAGTCTTGGATGTCTTAGGAAGAAGAATCTCAAGAGGCGGGGGTTTCGAGTGATCAATGGTAGGTTGTTTCAGATTCTTTCTTCTGTATACTTGAACTTCCTGCTTCTTTATCTTTTCTCGTGATTCCTGGTACAAGTTGTTTATCACCGCCATCCTTGCTGCTCTAGCTGCTTCCTTCACGGCTTGTTGATGTTCTATATTTGTGATATTTATCTGAGGGAAGTTCATGAAGCAATCCAAATTGTTGACTTGTTGTTGGCTAGCGTTATAGGGACATTCATGCTCCCAGTGTGCTTCACTACACTTCATGCACCAAGGGTTTTCATCCACAACGTTTGTAGGGGCCAAGGTATTTGGAACTTCGTTTTCATTCTTTGGCTTGTAAAATTGATTCCCTTTCTGGAACTCCCCTTTGAAAGGAGGCCTAGGTGCTTGGATCTAGGATTTTGCAAGTCTGACAATCAGGTTCATCATCTCTTCTTGATTTTTATGATGCCATCCATGGAGGCTTGTAATTTGTTGATACTGGCGCAGAGATCTGAAGTAGGTTCAATATTGTGTACTATTTTCTGCTTGGTATCTATTCTCCCCCTAGGGTTAGCAAAGGGCTCAATCTTAGATGAAAGGAGGTTCCCTTCTATCTTGGTGGCGATCTCTTGGGCTTCTTGAATGGACTGGGGGTTTTTGTCTCTGAGAAGATACCCTAATTGGCCATTGAAAGATTGGGTATAAATATAAACAAGGTAATCATCTTTCGAGTGATGACTTGCAGGAATTATTTGGAGCAATGTCTCGAATCTGGTGTGAAATTCCCGAATGGACTCGTTTTCATAATTGGCAAGGCTATTTAATCGAGTGAGCAGCATGTTAGGGTCTTCTTTGATACTCCACCTTTTGAGAAAGGCTTCTTCAAGTATATCCATGGTCTTGATGCTTCCATCAGGAAGACTGAGATACTAACGTCTTGAGGCATCATAAAGAGTAGCAGAGAATAACTTCATGACCAAGTCTTCAGCATCATCATTGATGGGGTGAAGCTGAAAGAATGCCCAAAAGTTACTCATATGCTCTTCGGCACTGGTAGCATCAGTACCGGTAAATTTGGGCAACCACTTCTCATACTTGGGTGGCATTTGCCTAGGGTAGCCTAGTATGGCAGACATGTCTAATGGCTTGAAAAGGGTAGATGACCATTGTCTTTGATTGTTAACTGGGTTCATAGTATCGGTCTGAGAGCTAAACACATTTGCTAAAGGAAGACTCTTTCCAAAGAGTGACTTGACAACAGGTGAATTCAAGGGAGGCTTCCTTCTGAAGGACAAAGGAGGGTTATTGAATCTCCTTTTGGTTCGCGGAGTCGCCAGATAGTTTTCCTGAAACTATCAAAGAAAAGGGGAATAAAAGCTTAGTGGAGTCACCAGGTAAGCTTGTAAGAGAAAGGTCTTTGAGGCAAGGCTTACCAAAATATTTGTCATTGAGGAAGATTGACTCAGTGTTCCCCGGCAGCGGCGCCAAAATGTTACGCACAGTTTGTAGCTAGGTCAAGAAGGCTAAAGGATAGAGGCCAAACTGGCAAAACATGAACCTTCCCCACCCAATGTCACCTCAATGGGGAGGTTCTTTCTATTCAGGTAGGTTAAAACCTAGGGGAGACATCCCCGGTAACCTGGGGTTTTGAAGAGGTATAAAGTATAAGAGTCAAGGGAAAAGTTCCTCCTCACAGGTTACCACCAAGGTCAGAAAGTCTAGCTAATCAGCCAATAAATGAAGTGTATGCCCAAGTGAAAACACCTGCCCGAAACAAGACAACAACAATACAATATATATATATATATATATGCAGGCTATATCTCAGTGGGTTAGTACTTCATGTGACTATCCAATAATTATGTATAAGCAATGAACAACAGATATTAATGGGATCAACATTTTGTCAATATAACAGTGTAGAAGTATCAATTCATCAATAACTATTGAGATGATGTAGCAAACAATATATCCAATCAATCATTCACTCAATAAATGCCTTTAACCATCATATAATTTATTATTTTCAATGTTTGTTGTGTCAATATGAAATAACCAACTATGACGTCAGCCTAGTTAGGGTTAGCTTAGTTAGTTAGGGTTTCAAAATTCAATGTTTTGAGAATTGTTTTGGACACTAGGACTTCAACGGTGTGTGTCTAAGATCAGTGACTAAGGGTATATGGAGTCATTCAAGGAGAGGATGCAAGGTTGAAGGAGTAATAGGCTAAAGACAATAGGGAAGTGTTCTAGAGTGCTGCAATGGCAGTACCCTAGAATCAAAACCCTAAGGGAAAGAGGCTCACTCTGGTGTTGCTTAAGCAAGGCCTCATGCTCTTTCCTCCTTCTTTAGGTCAAACTTGGCAAAACGGCTAGCATAAGAGAAAAGATAAAACAAGAGGATCAAGTGAGGGAGAATGTTGCAAAGGCAAGGCTCTATCACTAAAACCCTAGAAGATGGACGGTCCTAGGTGTATATAACCTAGGCCTAGGACGTCACCCTCCTTTTAATCTGTAAAATCAAAGCTAGCTTAAGGGAAGAAGTAAGAAGAGTGTAGCAAAGGCTAGGCTCTTGCTTCGTTCCTCAATGGCTGAAAATTTCTCTCTAAGGGGACATATGACAAGGACCTACTTGTGTGCTTGTCACCCAGGGTTTTAAAATCAACAAATCTATAAGTAAATGCAAGAATACTAACCTACAACCATTCAATCAAGAAGTTTTGCAGGAAAAACACTTACATATCATGAAGAAAAGCATGTGCAAACCCTAGTTGTAAACCTTCCTCAAGAGAAATGCCAAAATATGCCAAGAAAAGCCTTCCATCAACAAGTGTGCCTCCTTTAAAAGACCAAATACCCAAACTAGGGCGCAAAACTCAGACCTCACAAGTGTCAATTGTTGTGTTATCTCTAAACGAGGGAAAAACATCCTCAATATATAGTGTATCATGACCTTTTAATTAAAACTGGGTCATTAAAAATAACCGACAAGGCTACAAACCAACATCATATTGTTTTTACATTAAATTCTAAGTAAATGACATAAATGAGCAAAAAGTGAGACGTCAAGCCCCTCTGAGGGAGACGTTGGTCCTGTTTGGGGCTAGTCCAGCATCCAGAAGTCAGACGTTAGCCCTTCTTTGGGCTCCTCCAAGCTGCCACACACTCAAGATGACGTCCAAGCCTCCTGGGTGACGTCCTGGCCATCAAAAGGAAAAATTTCCATCTGAAGTGGGTCAACCCCCTTGGGCTGGGCTCAGCCAAAGTGTCCCGTGTGGAACATCCTTCTTCTTCTCATGTGCAAAGGCTCATCCAATCATTGTCCTGTTTCAACCATCTGATGGGGTCCCAACAACCATCTGATGGGCTCTTCAGCCACATGGAGGTCCGAACTAATCATCTCCCCATGTGTACCGATCCAACTAGTACCTGTCCATAAGGTATGGTCCTGCACATCAAAAATTTCGCCCTCCATGGACTCATTAGTCAGAGGGATCATAGCAATGTCAATCACATTTCATCATTAATTTTATCAAATACATGCATAAAACCCCAGATATATCATCCAATAGCTCAAAGACATTACAATGACCTACTATACAAAGTCGAAGAAAAAGACAAAATTCCCTATTGGGCCAGCATCCATAAGAGAAGGAAAGTTTCCAGAGGATATCATCCAAGCCTTGTAACACGAGGTGATGTGGTCAAGGGATGTCCAGACATATGGGTAGAGTGAAAGACAAGGGTGATATTACCTGTGGGTGCCTTTGTAGAAGGTGATCTGTACCAGTCATGGATGAAATTCTTTCCCAGCACTTTATTGCCTTTATTATTTCTTTTCTTTATTTCTTTTTCTTATTTATTTCAAGGTCTAACTAGAGGACATTGCCTTGGCGTGGTGACCAGAGCTGACAGTGTTACCCACAAGCACTTTCACAGAGATGATAAGGCTGGCTCGTGATGAGACCCCCTTTCCCTTGGCCATGCAACCAAAGTTCACTGCCCTGGCGTGGTAACCAGATAATGGGAATGTCATACTGCTAGGTACCCATGAACATAATGGGATAGCTCGTGATGAGACCCCCCATCCTCTTGGCTAGGTCTTGTTTTGTTATTTTTCTTAGGGTCCCTCTTATTTCTTGCTAAGAGGCTTTTTATTTCCTTCTCGGGGATCCCTGGGCGAGGCATCTCTAGGTTTCATTTTTTATGGCTTTTATCTTTTACTAGCTTCTTTTACCTTCTGGGCCTTTAGCCCCTTATTCCCACGAGGTAAGGTGTAACCCCACTAACAGATCATCCTAATGTCGGACTAGGGGAATGGGGCATATGAGTGGGAGATAAGATGTAAGAGTGATGATATGATGGGAGCAGACGATGGCCCTTCAAAATCCCCTAGTGGCAAACCAAAACCTATGGGTACAAGCTTGCTAGGGTGCCCTGTCAATCCCCCCAACCATGGTCAAGTGGGTTAATGTAAGATCCAAGAAGTCGTTAGAAATAAAAGGAATTTGATGCATATATATAAAGGTTATAATGATCAAATATGACACATACCATGATGCCTGGACCAATTACCTCATGGAGAAAGAGTCTTCTCCGATACAAGTCCAAGCCGAAGGTGATGGATGCTGTTGCTGCTGACAAGACAAGTCTGATGAAAGAGAAGAAAGATGGGCCCTCTAGGGCCATGCTCAGGTCAATCCTGCTCTCGATACTCCATGTCTAGGACCTGTGGGCCTCGAGACATGATCTCCTAGTTATCCCTAGAAATCGGTGATAACAGGGTTTATCCCATGCAAATTGAAGATTAGGGATTTTAGAGAAACTGGAAAAATAGAGTGTTTCTACGTTCTATCCATTCACTCTTGTGATGAGATGTGTCTAAGAGAAGAGAGTGTGCATTTACTCTCTTACTCTCTCTCATGTCTTCACTTGTACTTGTATTCTCTCTCTCTTGAGGTGCTAGGCTTTCTTGGAGAATCTTGGAGTTCTAGGGTTAGGGTTTATTCCTTTGTTCTTGCACCATCAAAACAAACACTTGGGAAGAAGCTTGGGGTTCTAGGTCGAGGACGATCTCATGGCGCTCGACGTCCTCCGGGTGGAGTACCTTGCAAACTTTGGGTTTGACCTGCGAAGCTAGGGTAGGCGTCATTGCCATACTTTTTGAGCATCCAACACTCTCTTTTGGTGTGAACACTAATGGTTTTGGGGTATTCATATAGTCTAGGACACAATCATTCACACCTAATATTCCTAATCAAAGTGAAACTTAAAATTTATTAAAATCAAGCTACACCCACTACATTCACAACACTTGCAATTCAAGTTTCAAGGCAATCTCATAACACAATATCTCATTTTCATTTTGCAAGCAATCTTATGGTGGTGTGATTCATTTACAAGCAAGTTTTCATTTCAAGTCTCACAATCACATTTAAGGCAATTTGAGTTCTCATACATTTGGGTATTTTAAAGCAATCAAGGCGATATCTACGTTGTGACATCTTATGTGATTGGTCTAAAATCTAATTTCGCTTTTTGTACATTTGCAATATCATCTAATGTGCTTATTCATGTTCATAAAGTTTTATGTATGATATATTTCATCATTTCATTTTGTGAGTTGAATGTTTCATTTATCTAATTATATCTTTCATGTATATGGTGTAATCATCTAATTCCACTGTTGAATATGTCGGCGATATAACAGAAATGTCGGATGTGTCGCCGAAATTTTCACTCAGCCGAAACTTTGGTTTGAAAATGTCGCGAAACTTCCGAAACTTTGAATGTGTCACGACACATTCATTGACTCGCGACATTTTCTCAATGTGTCGCGAGTCGATGGAATGTGTCGGCCTGCTTAAAATTTTTGACTAAAATTCTTAATGGTAATGTAAAATTCTTAAAGTAAAAGTGACATTCTCCTTTATCTTTCATTTTCATCCTTTTACTTAAATTTTTAACATTACCATTAATTGTTTCACGATGTTTGAGAGTGGTTCCAACCTCATTGGACTTCATATGGAGAAAGTAGAATTTTAGGTCCCATTCAAAATTTAGCAGACTTAACAGTTTTCAGGATTTCAAGATTGGCAAGATTGCAATGTTTCCACTGGATTCTATCATG
>ML827537.1:50835-63074 GCA_009831015.1 Picea engelmannii | reverse complement strand
TTATCCATACTCACAAACATATAAAGGGTACTTATCTAAATCAGAGATTCTCTACCAACTACAAACAAGAACATTCCACCCAACAATATGCTCTCGATCATAGAGGCCACTTGTTAGTCAGGGTTAGGGCTATGCATCCGCAATAGTGAAATACTATCAGTTATGTGTTTGGCTATATTTGGCTTGAAATAGTAAAAAACCTAGAGCGGACTGTGTAAAATTTTGGTTAGTCCAATTATGGCTAAGCAAATAATGAAGTTGGTCATGTGAGAATACACTCATTGGGTGGGTTGATCGAAGCATGATTAGATGACCTATTATATTTTTTTGTAACATGCTATAATTTCTAGAGGACCTCAAAGCATAATTTCTTGAGATGGATTTGTTTCTCCTCAAACTTACTGAGGTAAAAGAGAAGGTGGTCGTTGTTGGTGAATTTGGTGTTGGAAATAAAGGGATGGGAAAGAACATATTCTTCATGAACTTGGTGGGGTTAATCATCACAATAAATATCTTAGTATCAATAATGCAAAGGCGACCTTAATCCCGTACATATTTCAAAATCACCGACGAATAAATACAAGCAAGATATTTCATAGAGGCAAAAATTGCTGAGGCATTACAAATTGAAACATAAAGTAATTAAAGTACAAACACCCAGTTATTAATCACATACAAGAGGATTTTCTCATCCCCTTCCATTAAACTTCAAAAATTTGTGAAATTTACATTTATAGCCTTAAAGGAATTTCATCGCTACGTTTACAGTGTAAATCCTATTGATCTCAATCTTAATCATGCATACAAATTTTAATAACAATTTCTGAAAACAAAACTCAAGTTTCTTCTTGTATAACTCCTATTATTCCTCCTCTATCTTCTTCTCCCTTATTCATTTTTCTTTCTTCTTCCCCCTTATTCTCTCCTTTCTTCCTTTTCTTCTACTATGCCACCTTTTGTCCTCCATCTCTTCCTTTCTCCTATGTTTTGACTTATTCCTCCTTGTTTTTACTCCTCTTTTTTATTTTCCTCCCTTACCCTCTTTTGTAAGAATTATCCTCCAATGTCCCCTTTTTTTATGCATCCTCCTCCTCATTAACATTTTTGGCCCCTTTCTTTTTCTCTTTCCATTTTTTTATGTACTTCCATGTCATAAAAAAAAAAAATACAACCATTATAATTAACCCACCCAAGCTTTTCCTTGCATCAAGATTTAATGGTTCTTTATTAATTAAGATAAATTGGCATTAAACCATCTCAAGTACTCACTTGAATTTTTAAGCTTTATCTAGATGCTTAATAGATGGTTCTTGATGAATTGATGTGAATCGAAGATTAAGAGTGGATAGAATGGAAAATTTATATCCCATCAACAGATTCCATTGATAAATGACCATTGAAATTCCATGAACTATTTGATGTTTGGATAATCTAGCAATTGGCATGCCATATTTTCATTTCTCCTTGACATGTTTTTCTCCAAAAATCAAATGTGGCCACCCTTAAATTGATTGTAGGTTCAAGTCATCAGAGGACAAACAATGAAATCAACTGTTGACTTTATCGCTATGACCTCTGATGACCCAAACCTACAATTGGGTTATGACGAGGGATCAAATATTGTGATGAATATGGACCATTTTTGGTAATTTCATCAATGGTTAAAATTTCATTAATGGTTTTGATTGCACTAACCCTCACAATGAAATATTGAACATAGATTTGTTGGGTCATTGTTTGAATGGCTCTAGTCCCATCGCCCCCTAGTTATCTCTCCACCATGACTTGGTAGTGACATTCAATGATAAGATGTAGGATGGTGGTTGATTCTTTTGTTCTCCAACATCAATCTCCCATAGTAACAAGAAAACCATCACCTTATCTTGATTCCATAGCCTACATATAAAACTCAATTGTGTCTTCAACAATGTGCATGTTATGTTGACATGCTCACATGAAAATCCACGCCCATGTTTCACTTTCCTTCAACTTTAGATCCTAAAATAGGAATAACTCCTTTATTATTCATCTTCACTTATGCCATTACTTGAAATATTTTCCCAACTTCCTCTATATCTGTCCACAAAATATCTTCAGATATCATCATCAACTCTATATATTTCAAGAAACAATTAGATACCACATGTATTCTATGAGCTAGTCCAACTATGCTCTTTATAATTTCTACCATTACCACCATTATTTTCTTGTTCTTATCTTTTCCTATAAATTCATGTTTCTTTATTTAAGTTTTCATGAGAAATTCATCATCTAACTTCCCTTCACAACTCATTTAAACAAACAAAATGGGTAATGACCTATTCTTATGATCCTCTCTCATGTTTAAATCGAGTATATCTTCAAAGAAAAGACTAAGTGCCAAAGGATATTCCTTCAATCTGTGTTACCTTCTGTATTTATTTCCCATAACTTTCTACATGAAAATGTTATACCATCTCCTACAATTTCTCTAATTACTTGCACTACTTTCCTACAACACATAAACAATCCATCTTTAAGCCAATGCACACTTTCATCAATTTCTTCAACTCTACACTTGGATGTTCTTGTTACTCATGTGCTTCTCATTTTTTTTATCATTACCCTATGTTCATTATTTCCCTTCACTTTCCCAAGAACAATTCTTTCCTAGATATTCTCTCCTCTACATGTAGTGATAAACATGGCACCATATTTATTCATATTTATTAAGGAAAGCCTTAGGCATATTTTCGTCATCACCTCATATAGTTTTCAATGAACTGTCACTTCTATCAGCATATTCTACAAATTATTTCTCCTCCAATATATTCTAATTGTAATATTTCTTATCACGTGTATCATTGCTTACGTTGTCCTCTTATTTCTTTAAAATTACATATTTATATAAATATTCATTCCGCATCATACAATGGTTAGTAATTAAATCATTGTGACAATTAGTTTCCTCAAACATTCTTGCCATCTTTTCCATTATTCCGGTCCCTTTTTTTCTTAAGATTTTTTCATCTAACCCCATTCTATTTTTCTTATTTCTTATAAGAAATTGAACAAATATGCTTTGTTTAGAATAAATTATATTTGAAAATGCCATTTTTCAAACAAATATGCTTTGTTTAAAACTTGATATTTGAAAAATGTCATTTTTCTTCTTCTCCAAGTACATCTATGCATGTGTAGAATTATTGTCTTCCCTCTTCTTATTCCCTACACATATCAACACATTATCATTAACAAATATAATATTGGAGCTTTGGGCTCCATATTCCTCTTCTTTTGGCTTACCTCTTTGACGCAGACCCTGACCCTTGGGCCGAAGTCTGCTCAAAGGATAGTTCAATTGCTTCCTCGAGCCGAAGCGGCTCTTTTGATTCCTTGCTAGAATCTCAATCAACCCGATCCACAGGTCCTTCTTTGTTTCTCACGGCCTTTGCTCATGCGACCGCTCCCCTTTTCCATGACAGGAACCAAATTTCGGGTTTCAGGACTCTTAGAGTTCTGATGTCAAGAACCTCTGTCTTCTCAATCTCCCGATCACGGAAATGCCGAAATGCTGAAATGAAGTTCACAACAATTAGCCCCCTGGGCTGTGTTTTGGCCCATATGAGACTTATCAATGTGAGAGCCCGACCTCTTGTCAATGGAACTCCCAAATTCTCGATTTTCGATTTTCCGAAATGGCCTTTCCTTTCGAGGTTTTTCCTGAAAGCTTGGATTTCTACCACGTGTCCTCCCTCAGATGGACGGTCCTCATCGTTTCACAATTTCGTGACTTGTGACCCCCTATGACACAACCCTCTGTCAACTTGAATCCCCGGTAGCTGAAATATGATGGACTCTCGATCTCCGCCACGTGTCCTCCATGGATGGACGGTCCAGATCGTTTCGAGACTTTGCCAGGTCCGAAGTCAAAAGACTCCTTCCTCTTCTATTTCCCGATGTCCGAATCCACGAAATGGGTGATCTCGCGACATGTGTCCTCCCTTAATTGGACGGTTGTGATCTATTTCGCTATTTCAGGACTTTCGTCGTGGAGTGTCTGTATCTCTTGTCCTCGAGACCTCTGAAATCCCAAAGTCCAAAATCCCGATACCAACTATTTCGAGAATTTCCTCTTCTGTTGTTCATGAAGGCTTAACCCTCATGCAACTCCTGACAGATCCAATGACTGTCGATTTTTTTGACTAAGATATGATGGTTCAGATATGTCCCACGTTGTGGACTCTCCTACTGCTCCATGGACATGGAAAACCAACATTCCATATCTCTTCCTCAGTCTGATCCGATGGCAGTTGTGCCTCCTTTTGAATAGGCATGTTCTTCCTGAACTTGGAAGAATTTCCAAGTGCTAAAGGCCTTAGCCTTTGCCTTGATTATGCCATCTCTACAGCTATGACTCTATGCGTGAAAGCACTCGCCCTCCTAATCTTGACTTTCTCTGAAACCTTAAGAGGTTTCCACGATTCCTGCACTCCTTGCAGGGTCTCTACGCACCAACTCAGTGCTATCCCTTCTGAGATTTTCCATAGCTTTGACCTCTTAAGGGATTTTAACCTTCTTCCTTATCCCGTAGATGGAGAAATATGATGCCCTCCTGGCACTCCTTCACTCAAGCAACCTCTTGCTAAGTCTTCAGGGTGTTTAGTAACCCTGTGAAGATCCTTCTCTAGATTCTTCTTCAAATTATAGAACTCAAAGGGTTCTTTTCTCCTGTGCCTATCTGCACATCTACTCAATGCCCTCCTGGTAGAGTGTCTCCTCACAGAACATTCAACAGTTCTATCCTCTCTTATGCACTCTATACACCTGCTCAATGCCCTTTTGGTAGAGCTCTCAGAATCTTTAGTGGTTCTAGTTCTCCTTGAACTCACAACAGAGTTCTTCTATGCACTCTGTGCCTGTGCTAAATTCCCTCCTAGCAGAGCCTTACAAAACTCCTCAAAGATTCTATCTGCAACTGTGTCTCTCATACATAGCCTTACCTCCAAGGTATTCAACGACCTTGAGGTCTTCCTTTGAGCCAATGATTTCAGCTATTGTTCCCTCCTAGCATGCCTTTTTTTGAATCCGTAGAATTTAGAAATGCACCCTCCGTGCATGGCTATCAGAACCTGCATCATTCTATCACACCCTCCTGGTGTGAAGCCTCAAAGACCTATAACCCTGAAATCAAACAACCCCTGGAAATCCATAGCTAACATACATCTACAACATATAAAGAGCACACATAGACATTCATTCAAAATAGAATATACATGCAGGAAAAACTGCTTCTGTTTGTATTAATAAAATGCCTCTTTACAAAGGTGTTCTGAGCTTGGAATGTAACAATGTCTTGGCTCCTTCTGCACTCTCTCCGCGTACTCTACTACCACTACTCTGATAATACAAAGAAGGTCTCTCTATCTTTTACATGAGGGGGATCTTTGAGCTCTTCCCTCCAAACTCACCTACCCTATTCAATTACATTGAATGGATTGTCTAGTCCAGAATCAGATCTAGATCTTAGCCTTACAAACATTCAAGGCTATCTACTCTAATGCCTGCGCAAAGGCACGACTCCATGGCTCTAACAACCTTACAACATTTATTGCCTTCACATTCAAATTCAAATTTTGAAATGAGGCTGCGCCTCTCTTCATTGAATGTGTGCGCTAACGTGGGCTGGCTAGTTGGCTGATTGACGTGGAGAGATGTTCCTGCATCATACTCCTTAGCTGCAAAATTCATGAGCTCCTACTCATGAGCTTCCCATATTAGCTGTTGAAATCCTCTTGGATCCCAAACAAATTTCTAGAGTTGTTCATCTACTCCATCTCCTTGCTGCTGCTGCTGCTTCTGCCATGTTGCTACTGCTTTTCTGCCCAACTTCTCCCTGCTGGCAGTCTCTGCTAACTCTACCATCAGCCTCCTGATCTTCTCGATCACTTAGTCCAATTGTTCCAGTGGCTGGCCCTGTTCATGCAGTCTCGTCAGCTGCATTTTCTTTTTGAAGATGGATAGATCATCATGATCTCCCATGCCATCTCCTTCATCTGCTTGCAACTTAACTTGTTGGATGTGCATGCCCTGCACTGTCACCCTTCTCTCCAGGGCTTCAATCTGTTCACACAGATCAACAAAGCTCATGTTATCTGCCTCTTCTTCTTTTGCTTCTGCAATCTCTAATGTTGCATTCTTTTCAGCTTCTTGGCTGAAAATATTGAGCCACTCCTCAGAATGCTCATCTTCCTCTATTTGGGTAGCTTCTAACACCTGCTCCAATTCTTCTTTGACAGTCGTAGCTGGTTGTATTTCTCTTGCTATTGTTGTTTCATTGTGCTACCTCCTCTGGGATAAGTGGTAGGAATATTTCAATTCCCCCAATCATTAGAAGATTTCTCTGATCTTCCTTCTCTATTAGTTGCTCTGGCTGATTCAAACTCTTCTCTAATCTCACGTACTCTGTCATCTCCTCGAGCTGATTCAAACTCAACTTTGAGTTCATGAGACTCTCAAACAGTCCCATTTTTGTTCCCATGCCCACCTAGAAATTTCAAAACTTCTTGCTACCCTCCTGGCAGTCCATGGGATCCTGTAGTGACCTCGTCTCATTGCCCTCCTGGTAATTTGAAATTCCCTGGCTATCCTCATGACAGTCTGTGAGATCCTGCAGTGACCTCAACTCTTTTCCCTCCTGGCAATTGGGAATTTCCTGGCTGTCTTCTCGACAGTCCTTGAGATCTTTAGCTGATCCCAATTCATCCTCAACATCACTGAGATTTCTCCCAGTCTCTGGTTCACATACCTAAATCATCTCCTCAGTTCCGTCGAGGTTTTCAGCATGCCTCAACCATCCTCTTAATATCCTACGCTGTCTTCTAGCCATCAACTCCTTTACTGACCATTTTACCTTTGGCTTCCTCATGGGCCATTCATATACCCATCTCGACTTGGCATTCTGCTACATCCACAATGCAAGCTTTTCTATCGTTGCCCTTATATCAGGGAGCTCTTCATCTATTTCTGCTTTTCTCATCAGCTCTAGCTCTTTCCTTCCAGCATATCTATGGCCTTCAGTAGAAATCTTGCTATCTATCTTCCCTCCTGGCAAATCTGTTGTTGTCACTCTGTAACCCCGAGTGTCTCTAGCCTCTTCCTACAGTCCCTTTGACTGTCCTCTTGATTGCTACCTACCTGCAACCAATCATCTACAGAGCTTCCAACACTCTGTCTTCCTTTGCCTTCTCTCTGCATGTTCTTGCAAGCTACCTCTGATACCAAACTGACGTGTACCAGAGTATTCTCCTTCTCTTCCCACTTCCTCTGTCTGCAATGTACAAATAGAGTCGAGCTTTGATACCAAACTTGGTGTGTATCAGAGTACTCATTTTCCCTAGCTTACTCTGCTTGAGATATACAGACAAAATCAAGCTCTGATACCAAACTTGACGCATCAGATTGCTCTTTCTCCTCCTGCTTCCCTTGCCTGAAATCTATAGACAAGATTCAAGATATGATACCAGAATTGACGCAGACCCCTTCTGACCCTCGGGCCGAAGTCCACTCACAGGATCGTTCAATCGCTTCCCTGAGCCGAAGCGGCTCTTTTGATTCCCTGCTGGAATCTCAATCAACCCGATCCATAGGTCCTTCTCTGTTTCTCATGGCCTTTGCTCATGCGATCTCTCCCCTTTTCCATGATAGGAACCAAATTTTGGGTTTCAGGACTCTCAGAGTTCTGATGTCGAGAACCTGTGTCTTCTCGATCTCCCGATCACCGAAATGCCGAAACGTCGAAATGGCGTTCACAAAAATTATCCCCCTGGGCTATGCTTTGGCCCATATGACTGCAGTCCTATTCTTTTTGGGACTTATCAATGTGAGAGCCTGACCTCTTGTCAACGGAACTCCTGAATTCTAGATTTTTGATTTGCTGAAATGGCCTTTCCTTTCAAGGTTTTTCCCAAAAGCCTAGATTACTGCCACGTGTCCTCCCTTAGATGGACGGTCCTCATCATTTCATGATTTCACGACTTGTGACCCCTTGTGACACAACCCTCTGTCAACTTGAATCCCCACTAGCTGAAATACCGATGGACTCTCGATCTCCACCACGTGTCCTCCATGGATGGACGGTCCATATTGTTTCAGGACTTCACTATGTGTGAAGTCAAAAGACTCCTTCCTCTTCTATTTTCCGATGTCTAAATCCCCGAAATGGGTGATCTCACGACACATCTCCTCCCTTAATAGGACGGTTGCGATCTATTTCGCTATTTTGGGACTTTCGTCGTGGAGTGTCCCGATCTCTCGTCCTTGAGACCTCCAAAATCCCAAAGTCCTAAATCCCGATACCAACTATTTCGGGAATTTCCGCTTCTACTGTTCATGAAGGCTTAACCCTCATGCAACTCTTGACAGATCCAACAGCTATTGGGATTTCTGACTAAGATCTGATGGTTCAGATCTGTCACGTGCTGTGCACTCTCCTGTTGCTCACTGGACATGGAAAACCAATGGTCCATATCTCTTCCTCAGCCTGATCCGACAATAGTTGTTCCTCCTTTTGAATAGGTGCATTTTTCTTGAACTTGGAAGAATTTCCAAGTGCTAAAGACCTCAGCCTTTTCCTTGCTTCTGTGAGCTCTGCAGCTATGACTCTGTGCATGAAAGCACTAGCCCTCCTGAGCTTGACTTTCTTTGAAACCTTAAGAGGTTTCCACGACTCCTTCACTCCTTCCAGAGTCTCTGTGCACCAATTCAGTGCTATCCCTTCTGAGCTTTCCTGTAGCTTCGACCTGTTAAAGGATTTTAACCCTTTTCCTTCTCCTGCAGATGGATAAATATGATGCCCTCCTGGCACTCCTTCGCTCAAGAAACCTCTTGATGAGTCTTCAGGGTGTTCAGTAACCCTATGAAGATCCTTCTCTGGATTCTTCTTCAAATTACAGAACTCAAAGAGTTCTTTTCTCCTATGCCTATCTGCACATCTACTCAATGCCCTCCTGGCAGAGTGTCTCCTCACAGAAAATTCAGCAGTTCTATCCTCTCCTGTGCACTCTATACACCTGCTCAATGCCTTCTTGGCAGAGCTCTCAGAATCCTCAGTGATTCTGGTTCTCCTTGAACTCATAGTAGATTTCTTTTGTACACTCTGTGCCTATGCTCAATGCCCTCCCGGCAGAGCCTTATAGAACTCCTCAGAGATTCTATCTACAACTGTGTCTCTCATACACAGCCTTACCTCCAAGGTATTCAAAAACCTTGAGGTCTTCCTCTGAGCCAATGGTTTCAGCTATTGTGCCCTCCTGGCACGCCTTTGTCTGAATCCGCAAAATTCATGAATGCACCCTTTGTGCACGGCTATCAGAACCCACAACATTCTATCACAACCTCCTGGTGTGAAGCCTCAAAGACCTCTAACCCTGAAATCAAACAACCCCTACAAATGCATACCTAGCATACATCTACAACATATAAAGAACACCCATAGACATTCATTCAACACAGAATATACTTGCAGGAAAAACTGCTTCTGTTTGTATTAATAAAATGTCTCTTTACAAAGGTGTTCTGAGCGCAGACTGTAACAAATTCTCGGCTCCTTCTCCACTCTCTCTGCGTACTCTACTATCACTACTCTGATAATACAGAGAATGTCTCTATCTTTTACATGAGGGGGCTCTTTGAGCTCTTCCCTCCAAACTCACCTACTCTATTCAATTACATTGAATGGGTTGTCTAGTCCAGAATCAGATCTAGATCTCAGCCTTACAAACATTCAAGGCTATCTACTCTAATGTCTGCGCAAAGGCATGACTCCATGGCTCTAACAGCCTTACAACATTTATTACTTTCATATTCAAATTCAAATTTTTAAATGAGGTTGTGCCTCTCTTCATTGAATGTGTGCGTTGACGTGGGCTGGCTGGCTAACTGATTGAGGTGGAAAGATGCTCCTGCATCACTCTTACCACATTTACATCTTATGTACACACAACCACAAGATGATTTCATTATCTTTTCATCATATCTTTCATTTTCTTCATTTCCTCGCTAATTTGAAGCAATTCCTCTTTTAGGAGTTCTTTCTTATCATATTTGAATCCCAATCCATTCTCTTTCAATTTTTCATTTACTTTTTCATTCAAGTTTCTACCAAAACTACTATATTCTACCAATTTTTCAACTTGTAGAGTTACCTCTTTTTCCTTTTCTTTTATTAAGCTAGTAGTGTATTTTTCTTCTTCAATTCCCTTAATTTATTGTTATATTACGACATTAGAAAGGTTGTAATATGTCTTCACTTCCATTCAATAATTTTCCTCTTACATTTGTTTGTTCTCTTCAAGAGCACAATCCATCACACACAACTACATCTACTTGTACACTAGATGAAATATTTTTCTCATTCATTTATAGGCTTCCTACTACAATTACCTCAACATCGTCCTCATCTTCTTTTTGCATTTACTTAACAATATTCTTACCATTTTAAATGATTTATTCATCAAAACAAATTCTTTTATGTGCTTCTACAAATTCTAATATTTGTTTTCTCTTATCATTTTCATCTTTTCTTTGTTTTTTCTTATACTCTAGCCTAACCTTGACACCTTTTGCAATTTTCCTTCATCTTCATTTTCATATTTTACAATTACAATGATACTTTCTACACCTCATAAATAATCAAATTATTAGCCAAAATATGGATCTCCTTAAGATCCTTCTCCAATTCTCCTTTTACACCTTTAACAACCCCATTAGCAACTTTAAGTATTTCATCCTTATCCCTTTATCTTAACACTATTCCCTTCCTCTTACCACTAGTATGGTAGTTTCATCCATATATATTATTTCCATCATCAATATAGAAAATTTTCTCTTTCTCGTACTCATAATATTCATGAATGTAGGAGTCTTCATTTTCACAAATTCAATTCTTAATGATAATAACATTGACACCTCCTCCAATTTTCTTTCATCTTCATTTTCATATTTTGCAATTACAATGATACTTTCTACACTTCCACATTCATATATAATCAAATTATTAACTAAAATATGGATCTCCTTAAGATCCTTCTCCAATTCTCTTTTTACAACTTTAACAGCTTCAAAGATTCAGTCCTTATCCCTTTCTCTTACCACTAATATGGTAGTTTCATCCATATATATCATTTCCATCCCATATATATCATTTCCATCCTTTCCACTAGTATGGTATTCTTCATCTTCACAAATCAAATTCTTAATGGTAATATTTTCAAGACGTTCGTCAACTTTCATAACTTTCACCTCAACCTTCCATATTTTTTTTTACACCTCAATCTTCAACCTTTTCAAAAGCAATACATTAGTTGAAAAAAACCTAGTGATGACATGGGATTAGAGCATGGGCATATATGCGAGGTGCATACGAACATATAAGGAGTCCACCATGGCAGTGTGGGTCAGCTCTCTTCATTATTAATGGATTTGTTAAGTGAACTAGATGTATCCGTTAAGAAATTTGATATCGACGGAATATTAAGAGTTCATTGTTTTCAGTGAAGTCTATATATTTATTCACTATCGACAATGCATAGGATAAGGAATTCATTATCGTATGCCAACCGGCCTCAATCTGCCAGCGACGGAAATTCGTTGATAATACTGTTTTCGCTGTGATTGTTATTATTTTTATGATATCAAAGGAACGACAAAAGTCAACTGCCACCGAGATAGTGCTTGCCGTGATCTGGTGCTATGTCTGCTATTTTCAATATAAATAGTGGTTGCCACGCTCTCAAACTTAAATGTAAAATCGTTTAAGTTTTATATTAAAAATTTAATTATATTAACCATTTTTATAAAGTGATTGTTAATAATTAATATATGAGATATCTTAGAAACTATTATTAATATATTAATACATAATTAATTACATTAATATAATTAATAATAATAATAAATTAATATAATATATTTATGTAATGTATTATATTAATATAATATATATTAAAAATGTAAATGTAATGTATAAATTAAACTATTAATTTATATTAGTTTATAAAATAAAATATTAATTGATTGAAATATAAATAATGTAATGTAATTAATTAATACATTATCAAATAATACATTGCTAAAGTATTAATACACTAATGAGTAACACATTAATAATACATTAAATACATGAATAAATACATTAACATATTAAATGTATTAATAAATACATTATTAAAGTATTAATACACTAATAAAATAATAATACA
>ML827537.1:17023-34733 GCA_009831015.1 Picea engelmannii | reverse complement strand
ATATATATATAATTGTTATTTTATAAAAGAAATCAAAATATACATAAAAAACATGCTTGACAACTCCAAAAAGAGTTTTGTAGGTTCCAATTAGACTCGAGAACCTTTCAGCCAATAAGACAAAATTAGATTCATTCTTTAGGAAATACCCTAGACTAACCAAATGAGATAACATCTCATCAAAGAACTCTTCAAACATATACAAGTATTTCTCGTTAAAACAAAAAAGGATGAAGGGAACTCCAAGATTTTCCTCCATGTCAAACTAAACATGTCAATCAACACTCAAAAGAGAGGGTACTACACTTAAGGGGAAGCCTCCTCACCTCAAAATTATTTGCAAGACAATAGCCCTTCATGTAAATCTACTTCCTCCTTGGAAAGTTCATCAACTAAATGATTGAATTCCCGATAAACGTGTTCCATAGTAACAAAGTCGTATTCTTCTTGTAAATGTCTTATTCTGTGTTTCCAAGGTAACAAAGCTACGATGACAAGCTCTTCTCTCCCTTTGAACCAATTCATTACTAATTTAGAATCACCAAACACCTATATATTTCTAATACCTTTGTCTTGTGCAAACTTTATTAGCACCCAAAGTGCTACCAATTCTGCTTGATTAATTGTGCCAAGCCTAGATCCAAATTTTAATTGAAAGATGATTTTAGGGTATAATACAATTATGGCTCCAAAACTACCAGGTACCCCTTAGAAAGAACCATCAAAGTAGCCTCAAGCTATTGAAAAGTTGAAATAAGGAAATATAAAAGGGTTGATAGCGTTTTTAGGACCCTTGTTCTTCTTCTCTCTGAAGGCATCTCAAACTTTATGAGCTACTAACAAGGGGTAGTCTCTATTGTCTTCAAATAAAACGTGATTCATGTTCAACCAATTACCCCAAATGACATAGCAAGGGATGTTATTAAAGGTTTTGATAGATGGGTTCATGACCTAGGCCCTATGACACTACTCCAATGATTCTTGATTCCATGCTCCTAGAAAATTCAAATATGGAATCACCTCTTTCCTAACTAGCACTGCAAAAGAGCATGAAACACGAATGTGGTCCACTGACTCCTCTTCAACCTTACAAATGATACACCTAATAGGGCCTTTCCAACCATGCTTTTGACCATTGTCCCAAATAAATATTCTATTTTCTAGTTCCAACCACATGCATATACACATCTTCTAGGGGAATTTCCATTTCCAAACCAACAACCACCACCATTTTCTATCACTTGTCAAAAACCCAACTGAACGGTCTTCATAACCCAACTTTACAATGAGAGAACAAATATCATTCTTCCAGGACCATACTATTTTGTCCTCAATATCATGTAGGTATATAGTGATATGAGAGAGAAGTAATATATATGATCTTCATGATATCACTGAGTCTTTTTGCAAACCTAAGTCCTCCAATGAAAGCTAGTTATGAAGCCATCAATCCCGAGCTCCCTACACCCCTATGTTGACCAGATTTGTGAGCCCTCTTTTCCATAAGATATTTTTCATATTCCATGAGAGTATGTAATTTCAATCAACACCAACCCATGGGTCTTCCCCTAACCTCAATCAATCCCATATACCAATGCTCTAAGCCACCAAACATCCCAGTATTGGAAATCCTAGAACCAACCCTTTCCATCTATTAGAATGTTGATAGATTTCGGTTTTACCTTGATACATTGTTCCACTATATAATCCTTGAGATATTTTTGCTTCATAAACTTTCCCCATAGACCATAATTAAACAATATTCTCCATATAATCTTCATTATGAGTGCTTGAATGAACAAATGGATGTTCTTTAGACCCCAACCTCCCCATTTTTTCGTTTTTTTCCAAAATTTCTGAACTAACATGTGGAATTCCCTCCTTCTGATAGTTACTTGTCCATAGAAAACTAAATAATATCCTTATTATATTTTCTAAAATTCTATAATTTAGGGATGATTTTAGGGGCTAAATTTTTCTCATGGGCTAATTTTCCATGGTTTTTCCCAAAACAAAGATTCGCTATTCTAAAAATGATTCACCCAAATTCTATAGGATAAAATTATTTTACCTTAAAAATCACCAAAATTTTATACAAACTATATAAAATCCTTAGAAATTTGAATATTTTTACAAAAATATCGCCAAACATTTATAGTTAGCATATGAAGGATTAGTAAGATTCGCCAAGGTTTCTACATTTTAAAATAATTTTTCATGCTTAAAATCATCCATGGAATTTTAATTTTCTATTTGGTACATGTGCTGAGGAGAACAAGTAGACAATAATTATCTCCAATACATCCTTTAACAAAACCAACCTTCCATCAATATAAGACCACCTTTAACACCAACAGTTAATCCTAGCTTCAAATTTTCTTGAAAATCCACATCTAGTTTGTCACTCTATAATCATTTGGTTTCAAATGATACCCCAAATACTTTAAACCATCATCCATCATCCAAAATATTAGAAAGAAAGGAGAATTGATGAAGGATATGAGCTTTCACTCGAGGGGACAATTCATTACAAAGGATTATAGATTTTTTTATCAGTTATTTCCATCATAGTCGCTAGAAAATGGGTCTCTAAAATATGTTTATAATACCTCCATTCCCTTATTATGACATCCCCAAATAAAGGAACGTTGTTGAAAAATAACAAATGTGTTAAATTTCTTTACTCCGCTACCATAATGCCTTTGACTCAACTTTCAAGTCTTGCATAATTAAAAAACTTACTTAAACTCTCATATATAAGAAGGAACATAAAAGGGTACAAAGGGAGGCCTTGTATCAAACCCCTCAAGGCTTTAAAAAACTTTGAAGGAGTTCCATTGATGAGTACTGCAAATGAAGTTGAGGACACACAACCCAAAATCCTATTGATTACCTCTAGTAGCAAGACTATTTGGTAAAATAAATTAGAATGAAAGTTGTTGAGTGGTAAAAAAATACAATTAAAAAAGAAATTGAAATAAAATATGTCTAAAATATATCTTGTACAACCACTTTTGCATAAAAGTTTTCAGGATATTTTTTGTACGAATTTTTACAAAAACATTGAGATGCTAGAATCAAAGTTAATATCTTGAAGAAAGAATAGGAAAGAGAGATAAGACCTTTTCACCCCTGAGGAAAAGGTTAAATGTATGAATACAAATAAAGGAAATGAATAAATAGGAACTAATGGAATCATGTAACCAGAAGATGCTCTAGATATGGTGGAAACCATGAGAAGCTTAAAAGTTGAAGTTCTAAGTTGTAGAGAAAACAATGAAAGAATGTCTAGAACTTAGTAAAAGAAAAATTGGATATATACTCAACTAGTACAAAGATTAAACCAATTGTAGAGATAGTTGGAACATGGTATTGGGTGAAAGGATGTGGGGAAATATAGGGATCACTAAAAGGGGGAGTCTCATTGATAATATTGATAGTTAGGAAGAGTGACCAGAAATTAGAGACATCATAACTCTCCATCTTATCCCTATGTGATTTAGACATATACACTTGAAGATCCATTGACCAACCTGAATATGTCTCCAATTAGATTCCAAGGAAAAAGGAATGAACGAGAGAGTTTGGAAGAAGAGATTTGTAAAATTAAGCCATGTACCTCTCATGGTGAGAGAAAACTAGGTAGGATTTTAAATATTTGTTGTTTGGGATTAGAAAGAATTTCTAATTACTTAACTACTTAAGTAACATGGATGGAAAAATTTCTATATATAGTCTATAAGGAAAGGCTTCAATTTGGTGGGACAAGCTAAGGATAGTAAAGAGAAATAATGAAAGATTTTGTGGAAGCGGTTCAAGAAATACTTCCAATAGAAATATCTTTCTAAGTTTTATTATGACAAGAAGAAGAAAGAGTTCCATGAACTCAAACTGGGAAATATTATTATGGAAGAGTATGCAAAGCATATTCTAGAACTGTTGATATATGTTGGATATATTTGAGATGAGAAGGTAAATATACAACTTATAAGTGGGTTATGCTCATTCTAGAAAAAATGGATTCAAATTGATGAACCTAAGACTCTTTAAGAAGCAATCTAGAAAGCTAAATATTGTATGATAAAAACGGTATACACTTTTTTCAATTGTTCGAGAAGGATGATATAAAGAAGAGAGATCAGAGGAGGAAGGGTTTCAATCCTCCTTTATTTGGAAATATTTCCAAATCTATTTATCAAAATAAAGTAGATCGAAGTCGATCAAAGACGATTGGATATTTGGGGAAAAGGGCAAGGAAGATAATTAAAATTGTTGGGGTTGTGAAGGACAACATATCTACAAATATTGTGGACAAGATGAAAAAAAATGAGGGGTGAGTGAAATAAGATTGTAGTTGAAAAATTGGCAAGCGGGTGAGCAGGAATGCACACTCGCAGGAACACGTGTTTGTTCTTAGGAACGTGTATGCATTCCTAAAACTATAGGTTTGGAAGTGGCATAACCTCCATGAGGCTTTCCACGTAGGTTTAGTGGTAGGAATGTGCAAGAATATACTATAACGGATGATGTGTGAAGGAAAATTTCCCAAATTTATGTTATTGGATGATCATCAAGAAAACCACCAATCAAATATGATCAAAATTGAAGGTAAAATTCTAAATAAAATTATTTCCATTTTAATTGATCTAGGGGAAATTCATAGCTATATGTTTCCTAATCTTATTAATAGATCTCTTCTTAAGAAAAGTAAGCATACCAATCCATGGTTGGATTAGTTGGTTATTGGAATGAAAAGAAAAATTATTGAGATAGTGAAGGATTGTTCATCATAGATGAATGGACTCCAAATTTTTGTAAATATAATCATATTCCCACTTAGCTCCAATGACGTTCTCATTGGAATGTATCAATTTTATATTCACACTATGTTGTTCTATATTGTCATAATAAAACCTTCACTTGTATTGATGAGGAAGTAAATCAAAGAATAGTACATTTTATTCCGAGACATATATCCATAATTCAAAGCATATGTTTACTATTAAAGGAGTGTTTCAAATAACAATGTCAATTGTATACAACTCATATTGAGGAGATAGTAGAGGAAAAAATTCCAAGAATTATGGACCTTTCATTGTTACAAGAATTTTAAGATGTGTTTCCTTATGAAGTCCCTCAATTACCACCAAAGAGGGACATTGATTTCTCTATTGATCTGGTTCCTGGAGCTACTCTAGTATTTAAGACTCCTTAAAGGATGAGTACAACAAAGTTGAAAGAGATGCAAATGTAATTGGAGGAATTACTTAAATTGAAAATATATTATTAAGTTCCTATCCTCGGGGACCATTGGTGTTTCTTGTAAAGAACATAGATGGAACCTTGAGGTTGTATACTAATAAAAGGAGATAAATAAAGTCCCTATAAGTAATACATAACCTAGATTCCCAAGATTGATGATTTATTTGACCAGCTAAGGGAAGAATTTTTTTTCAAAAGATAGTTTTGAGGTTGGATACCATTAAGTAAGGATAAATGATGAAGATAGTTGTAAAAAAACTTTTATAATTATATATGGAAACTATTAGTTTGTAGTGGTGCCATTTGGTTTAATGAATTCACCAACTTTTTTTGTGTGTCTGAGATGATTGAAAGTTTTAGACATTATTGGGATAAGTTTGCCATTTTCTTTATTGACGATATCCTCATCTACTCCAATTCATAAGAGAAACATGAAGATAAATTAATATTAATATTGCAAGTGTTAAGAGAACGCTATCTCTATGCAAAATTAAGCAAGTTATAAATTTACCAAAGGAAAATCCGCTAGTTGGGACATATTATTTATGAAGAAGGAATATCAAGAGATACATAGAAAATATTTACACTATAATGTAATGGTCTACACCCAAGAATATGCCAAATGTAAGGTCATCCATTAGTTTTGTTGAAAATTATAGAAGGTTTATAGAAGGTTTTTGCAATATTTGTTATCTAATCACTTCTTTATAGAAAAAATGAATCAAATTTGAATGGACACAAAAGTGGGAGGGAAGATTGTGGTTATTAAAAAGGATTCTCACTAGTGCACCAGTTCTCAAAATTATCAGACTTACTCAACTTGAGACTAAGAGTGGGCTCCAAGATCCAGACGTCTCACTAGAAATGCATACTAACGGGCAGGTCAAAATGAAGATTTTGTAGTATGTACTAAGGATTTCAAAGAGAGAATTGACATAGTTCTCATTCAAAATGGGAATGTAATCTTTCATAGGTCTAGAAAACTTAAATACCTTGAATAGAATTATGTCACACATGATGTAGAACTTCATTACATAATGCATTAACTAAATATGTAGAGTCAATGTTTAATGGGAAGAGAATTTTAATTGAGGATCTAGATCACCACCATCTTAAATATTTATTTGAAAAAAAGTTTAGGAATTCCAAGAAGACAAGATGGCTATAATTTCTCTATGAGTTTGATTTTTACATCAAGAACATCAACTAAAAAGAGAACAAACTTGTTGATTCACTTTAACCAAAATATTACATTTAATGTATGGCATAGAAATCATCATATGTAAACTGGATCTGATTAATAAAATTCTTCAATCCTCTATGATAGATGAACACTACCTTCATGTAAAGGAAGGATTGTACTTGTAGAAATATGAGTAGTACAAGATGGAAAATGATGGAATTATCATGCATAAGAAAATATCTTATGTTCATAATTTGTGTCAATTGAGAAAACCTATATTTAATGAGATGCCTAAAGTTCCACATTCAGGACAACTTGGTGGGCCCAAAGACAATAGCAACAATTAGGAATCAATACTTTTGGCTAGGAATTGAATAACATATTGTTGAGTATATAGCAAAATGTATGTAATGTCAACATGTCAAAGATAATAATGGGTATCTAGTAGGATTAATAATACCATTAACATTTCCAAAATGGATGTTGGAGGAGGTGTTGCCTGCTAATTTCATCAGTAAGTTACCCAAAAATATAAGGTAGAATCACTCCATCATGGAGGTGACAGATAAGTTGAGAAAGGTTACTCACTTTATTCCAAACAAGTCAACTCATAAGGTAGCCAATATGGTCGATATATATATATATATATATATAAAGGAAGTTTGTAGACTGCATGGAATTCTCGAGTCTATTATTGTTTTAGATAGAGACCAAAAGTTCACTTTAAACTTTTGGAGAGGTTTGTTCAAGTAATTTGGAACAAATTTTAATTTTAGTATAGCATACCATCTACAAACCAATGGGTAAACCAATGTTCTCACTCTCAGACCAAGAAATTTTTTAAGGATCCATACTTATCTTAAAGTTTAGAAACCTTGGTGAATCTTACTAATTCTTAAAATTCCAATAAAAAAATGTTTGGTGATATTTTTGTAAAATATTCAAATGTTTAAGGATTTTATAGAGTTTCTAGAAACTTTTGATGGTTTTTTTACTAAAATAATTTTATCCTATAAAATTTGGCTCAATCAATTAGAAAAAATGGAAATTGGTGAATCTTTTTTTGAAAAAAAAAAAAATGGAGAATTAGCACATGGGTGAAAATTAGCCCCTAAAAGTTTCCCCGAATATGATGCAAAAAGACTAGGTTAGCTTGGTATTCAACAATACTTGGCGATTAAAGAAATACTAGGAAAATACTTGACAAAGACTCAACAAAGACTCAACAAATACAAAAATACCTTAAATTATAGTAAATTTCATGCACACAAAATATGGCAAGTTTGTGGTTAGTCTTGGTGAGTGTGGTGGGTCTCTCACAATTTTGGTGAGTGGCGAGTTTCAAGGGAGTCTTAGTGATTATCATGAATCTCCCATGGGTTTGGAGAGTGGTGAGTTTCATGGGTGTTTACTCGCCCCAACCAAAGATCGAAAAAATTCAACAAGACTCATGAGTTTTAACTGAGTCAAACTACATTGGGGCAAACAAAAACAGTCAATAAAGTAATCAAATACATATTAAGGATGCATGTAATGGACATACCATCCAAGTGAGAAGATTATTTATACTTGGTGGAGTTTTAATACAACATTGGACATCATGCCTCTCTAAATATGAGTCCATAAGAATATTTCTATGGAAGAAAATGCAACATCCTCATAATTTGGGATAACTTAGAGAACACCAATTTTCTTAGGCTAGAGTTGTTAAAGGATATTGAAAAATAGGTTGCAAAAATAAATATGATATTGATGTAAACACATGATAGGAAAAAAATATGTGTATATAGAGGAATAATACTAAAGGAATTCAAATTTGGCAAGCACGTATTCCTAAAATTTAAACAAAAGAAAAGTTCCTTGAAGTTTGGGAGAAATGCTAAGTTGGTAGCCAAATATTGTGGACCTTTTGAAATCCTAGATAGGATAAGATGTAATTCATATAGTCATGTATTTCTTTATGGAATAAAGGATGATATTTTATTTCATGTGTCTTTGTTGATAAATTATGTGCATAATCCTAACAATGTGATTGATCGGGATTTGATTCAAGTGGAAATTGAATGAGAATTCCATATACAACCATTTTAAATTCTTCATAGGAAGGTTACTTTTATCCATAAAAAGTTCGTTAGACCAATTAGACTCCTATTGAAGTGGAATTGGAGCTAGAGGATGCTATGTGGAACGAATAACCATTCTCTTTTCAAGTTTTGATAATTCCCCTTTAAGGAGGAGGGGGATAAAATACCAAGGTTTTTACCCCTAGATTAGAAATGAACATGTAGTGTTTAATTGGATATAAGTCTATACATACATGATCTATGATGAAGTATGACATTGAACATTAATTATTCACCAATAAGTAACCATCCCGATGGTGCATTTTGGTTTAACCATCAAAGTCACTATGTATAAGTTACAAACATATGTTTCCTTGCCATATACTTGTGAGACAATGATCCATCTTTTGTTTGCCAATGATACATTCTTACACTTAGCAATTTCCTTTTTGAAAATATGAAACCCTTTAACCATCTCTTCTATCTTAAGTTTACTTAATATTTCAAAGTTTAAATGTATAAATATGTCATGCCATAATCTTAAGGTGCTAGGGGATAAATTAATTGATGTTGCAAAATCCTATTTGTGAGAATGACTATGCCTTGTATCTTCAAAAGTTTCCCATCTTCATAACCCTTCATTACTATTTTAAAATTATGTTTGATTTATTTTTTATTTTTTATTTATTTAGTCGTCTTCCATGATAATTATATGGCATTATTGTCTAATGAGAACCACTGAAAATAAATTGTTTTTAAAGGTTGGAACATACCAAACATTGGAAAGTAATACTTTACCAATTCCTGGAAGAGAGTAGTGTGCTGATCCTTTTCCTTGATGACTATGGGTTGTGTCATCTTCTAAATAATTGGATTAAGTTCCATATCTTGATATGTAAAAAAATAACATTTTCTGTAGCACATATGTTGAATAGTCCCTATGTCTAGTATCTGGTTATCTTCATAATTATTATTCATTAGCTTGTTGTTGGAAACTAAATCTGCAAATTCTATCTCTCAATTAGCTATCAATACACATTCAAAATCATATTCTTGATTATCTTCATACTAAGCTAAATTTGAAGCTTTAGACTTAGAAGGTTGTTTAGAGTTAAGATTTTCCTTATTCTTGAGAAAATTTTCATTTTGTGATCTACACTCTTTTACCACATGCCCAATCCAAATACATGTTTTTCACTTTACTTGAATCATATCTTCACCTTTTCTTGATTAATTATTGTTGTTAGTTGGATCTTGAGATCTCCTAAAAAAATGTTGATATTGATTGTTTATTCCTTTTCCTTGGATTCTACCATGGCCACGACCATACTCTTGATTTCTTGGATGATTGAATCTTCCTCTTCCTTAACTTTCACTGCATATATATATTCCTCTTTTACTTTCATTGTAAGTTCCTCTTCCTCCTTATATTTCTCCTTTTCTTGAGTCGGTAAAGAGAATATCCTCCCCTAAGTTCTTATTTTTACCAAAAGTCTTCTCACATTGAACCAACAAATCACTAAGGGAATAAAAAGATTGATTCTCCAATTTGGTAATGATTTGTACACTTTTCAAAAAATTGTTATAAGAGGGTGGTAAACCATTGATCAATATTGAAGTCATAAACATTTATTCCACATACTTAAAATTTTCACATTTTAGTATTTCCTTTCTTATATTTTTTAAATGATATATGCACTTCAAAACATCTCCCCCTTTAGCCAATATTTGTTTCAAGAGATTTGTATGGAGATCAACTCATTTTGATTTAGGTTGAGTATCAAATATTTTCCATTTATTCTAGGCATCGATTTCATTTTCAATGTGTACAAACATTTCATCATCTACAAAATATCTCAAAGGTGCAAGTTCATTTTCATTTTTCAATTCTAATTTTTCCAATTATCTAACAAAAATAGGTTTAATTGGATATTTTTCATGACTAGATACATCTTTCCATAATTCATTATAAATTAAGGTGCTTTGTGTTTGATTAATCCAAGCATTATAGTTCTTGGATCCATTTAATTGTTTTGAATTAATGCATAAATTTACCAAATTAGACATGGTGACATGCTTATCAAGTGCCCACAATCATCAAAGAATAAAAAGAATCAAGAACAAGGAATGATGCACACACATAAAGAGAGAGAGAGATAGTTGATTGGCCTTGTACCTCACCCTCTTATAGCCCTAATGGAAAAATATGTTGACAGAGTATTTCCCTTGAATCTCATCAATGCTTCAATTACAAGGTACAACTATCTAAATCAATCTTCGTTTTGAACACCCATTTACATCAAATGGGTTTCTATCCAATAGGAAATGGTAGCAAGTCCCATTTATCATTATTTCTAAGCGAAACCATTTCCTTATCGATGGCCAATCTCCATGACTCCTTTTCTTCTATCTCCATTGTCTCTTTCACAATTTTAGGCTCATGGGTGTTAGCAAATAAAGAAAACATACATATAAAATTAGATGGACTATAACTATACTTGTCTGGTTACCTTCATTGTTGAGTGGATCTCCTTAGATTTTGAGATAGAGGTTTCTTCTCCTCTTATGAACTCTCTATACCATCCTCCTCATCAAGTCCACCATGAACTTCTTGTTCATTTTTTAGGTCAACTTTCTCGAAATTAGGTGGTAGTTGAACTACTAACTTCTTCATGTCCTCTTTTGGTCGCACCATTGTGGGAGAAGGATTAACTTGTTTGAAAATAACATATTTTCTATACAAAACTTATCAAACCATAAGATCTGAAATATTGCACCCTTTCACACCAAAACCATAGCTGATGAAGATACATTTCATATATTTTTCATCCAACTTAGAGCACTTATCCTTAGGCAAATCGACATATGCCTCACAACAAAAAACATGAAGACATTAAAGTGAGAGATTATTTCCCATCCATACATCCAAAAGGATTTTATCAACAATTGATGATGTGGGAGACATGTTGATCAACCAACATGAAGTAGAAACCACTTCTACTCATAACTTATTCTTTTAGTTGGCTCTGCTAAGAATATTCCTAGCTCTCTCCATCAACGTTCTATTCATGCATTATGAACTCCATTCTACTGAGGTGCATACGGATTTGTCTTATGTCTTTCAATTCCATTCACCTTACAATTTTTTCTAAACTTTGTAGAGAAAAAATTACCGCCATTATCTGTTGTGTTAAACTGACTAAAAAACTCATATTTAGTTTTAATAAAACATGCCCATGTCATTCTAGAATATAGTCAATGAATGACACATAATTCAAAGCCTTAGAAATTGAAGGAACTTTGATTGGACCAAAAACATCAAAATGAATTAAGTCCAACAACCCAGAAAATTTGTGAGAATGAGAATATAATTGAACATGGTTTTGTTTTCCATATTTGGAATGTTCACAAAAATCAAATTCAAGAGATAAATCATTCAATCCATAGACAATATTTTTTTGCTAGGTCCCATAGATCCTTCTCACCTATATGGCCCAATCTTTGGTGCCATAGCATTGTCTTCTATGTAAGTCATTTGTTTTCTAAAGAAATAGCTTGTTTAGGTTCTAATGTTGAACGTGTATATCTTATACATCTCTTTGTTGCATAAATTGAAGAATGATTACACTCAATAGTACATGCATCAAGATGGAAAAGAATGTCCAAATGAACACCTTTAATGAGTACTATAGATTTTCAAACTATCTTACACCCTTTCTCAGAGAAAATATCCTGCACACTTTCATCATTAAATGTCATTACTGATAGTAAGTTTTGTTCCAAACATGGAATGTTCAAATCTCCATTGATCTTGTTTACTCTAGCATCATGAAATATGATCAAAAATCTATGATTTTCGACTATGCTAGGAGAAGAGTCATCACCAAGGTATACCATCCAACCATGATATTTCTCATACACTAAAAACTAGTGCGAACGAGAAGTAATATGGAAGGAATCTATAGAGTTTATTAGCCACGACTCTCGCCCACATGAGTTGCCACAGTTGCATCAAAAGCATATCCACCATCCTCTTGAGAGGATATCAAAACCATTATTTTCCTTCTTCTTCTTCTCTTTCTGTGAGTCCCTTCTAAAGTGCTTAATATTTCTGCAGTTCCAACATTTTTCCTTGGACTTTTCACGAAACTTATATGTCTCCCATGTGATTTGGATCTACCCTTTTCTTTATTCCTTATTTTTTCTTTAGATCTTACAAGAAAAACCAAAGCCTCATTGGTGGATTCACAGGCATTCCACCTCACCTCCTCTAAGAGTAAAGTAGCCATGACCTCATCAAGTAGCACTGTCTTTACAATGCTTCCAATGGCCATTACTAGATTGTCCCATGAATTTGGAAAAAATGCAAAAGTGTCATACAATGATCCTCATCATCTATATCCACTCCAAGTGAAGTCAAGTGGTTCATAATAGTATTAAATGCATTTAAATACTCAACTACAAAGTCACCATCACTCATTCTCAAGGAATACAACTTCATCTTTCATAAAAGTAGCTTCTATTTTAGATACAACCACCCATACATCTCAAATTACTAGAAAATACTCCATATATCTTCCACAACTCAAAGTTAGTGTCGTTAAACTTTTTCATCTCTAATCTAGATGTGCTCGTCATTTCCTTGCAATAATATTTTGTCCAATATTAGATCAAAATACCTTGTCCCTAACACCTTGAACTCAAGGTGATTGGGATCTAATACCAAATGAAAGGGTGTGAAATACACTTCCTACACTACTCTGTGAGAGAAGAATGTGTAAAATCTTACAACAAAACAATTGTAAACAAATTAAATAAACAACAAACCATTAATAACACTATTTCTTGTGGAAAACCCTTCCCCTAAAAAAACCCACACTCTAAAGCACATTTAGTAGTAGCATAGGATTCTGAAGAAATTTTAGGAGTATGACAATAGTAGCATAAGGATTTGAAGAAATTTTGGGAGCATAAGAATAAGTGAAAAAATTGCACTCTGTTGACATAACAAAACCATAAACCATTTTTGGCTTTCCAATTCTACATACTGAAAAGTACTAACAAATAATTGACCAATTGCTACTCCATAGCATTCATTGCCTGCCAATGCTTGCATTTATTCCCTGCCACTAATCAACATGCATTTCTTGTTGGTGCTCAATATTTATTCACTTTAGATGCTCAACATTTATTCAGTGCTACTGCTCATCAATCATTACCTATTCTACTATTCTACTATAGGCGGCAATGTTACTTATAACACATCCATCTCAACACTTAAAAAAGATACACAAGCATCAACTAGTGTGGTCCAAACGTATCTGTGATATGTCTATAGTGTGGGAAAAAGTTAGAAATTTGCCCAAGAGATTCCTTTGACTCCCATGCTTGAAGCTTACCGGAACAAAATAGTTTGGATGCTATGCAATGGTTGTGGAGTAACCTCGGAAGTAAATTTTCACATTGTTGCCCACAAGTGTCGAAGTTGAAATTCCTATAACACATGGCAGAACAAGGGATGTCCTTCTGCAAGTTCACGTACATGGAGTCTTTGATATGCTCAATTTATAGATTCATGTATCTTTTTGCCCCTTGTAAGGCTGTGCACTGCTACGTGGCATGAAAAACAGATATACTGCAAACTGTTATGCTTTGGCATCACTGTTAGAATTCATTTTATCCACTATTATTTTCTGTGGCACTACTGATTGGAGGTGTCGCTCTTTCTGTATGTGTCTTAGCCTGACCAGCTTCATCCACATTTTTTTGAGATCAAACATTTGCCAGGTCAATCTATGCTGGAAACGTTCACTATACTAGATTTGTACTGCACTATTGTAGAAACTTAAATCAATATCCAAGTTCGGTCCAATTATTTCTGATGCCGTATACGGATCACAAGAGCTTTGCCTTTAGGGGCAAATTCATTTCAAAATGTGATGGAATTGTTCTATGATTTCTAGCTATACAAGAACAGCAAACACAGAAGTCACTATGTAGAATTATCATGAAATCTAGCACCTTGAATTCTTTACAGATGTCACGCCTTGATAAATCTGTATGAGATTTGATTGTGCATGGTGATGGGCGAGCTTTTGGTCGGAAGTCTACCAGTGATCTTGAAACACTACATACTTGTCATGGAAAGACTAGAAAAGAAACTCCATGTGAACATCCACCAGAATGTGTACATGATAGATAAGAGGCATATAATCTGATCACCAAAATTACATGATAAATAAGAGGCATATAATCTTTATAGCCTTATCTCAACAAACCATATATCTTTAACCAACAACTCTAGCACAATCATTATGATAAGGATATGACAACGACAATCCAACCAAATGCTAGCAGGTCATTGCAGTGATGAAGAATATCTCCTGTATTTCTTAAAATACCAAAAGTAATAATGGTGAGCAGTCTGAGATGAAAACACTTGTTATTTTAGCAGTTAGCTTATACAGAATAAGGAGCTTATATTTTATTTTTTTATAACACAACCTTCTGGAAAGCAATCCATTAGTCGAAAAAAAACTAGTGATGACATCGGATTAGAGCATGAGCATATATGCGAGGTGCAAACAAACATATAAGAAGTCTCTATTCATTATCGTATTCCAACCGGCCTCGATCTGCCAGCGACGGAAATTCGTTTATTATACTGTTTCCGCTGTGATTGTTAGTATTTTTATGATATCAAAGGAACGACAAAAAGTCAACTGCCACTCACATAGTGCTTGCCGTGATTTGGTGTTATGTCTGGCATTTTCAATATAAATAGTGTTTGCCACAATCTCAAACTTCCAAATTTAAAATAGTTTTCATGTCCAATACTCTTTAGGGCGTGTGTAAGATCTTTAATTCGGTTCAACGCGGATTTTGAGAGGCACAAATTCTTCGATGTGCAAAGTCAACATTGATGGCTGTTTAAGTCGTAGTTTAAAAGTTCTATGGCCTTTTTTACTTATGTTTTTTTTATTTAATTTTTATGGTTGATGAGTGTTTAAGTAGTAGTTTAAAAGTTTTATAGTTTGGTTCTTTCCTATGCTGGAAAATATTTAACATACAACGCATGTTTGTATATTTGTCATTGATGGCAAGTACAACAGTGAAGATGGCATGAGCACAGAAAGTATGTAATAGATGGGTATTATGAGAAGACGCTGCAGAGAAGATTTGAATAAGCTCATAAGAGATAGCGCAGAGGATTGTTGGCAGATCATCGATGGCAAGACTAGAGTAAGCAGATCAAAGTAAGCTTGGGAGGAGAAGCATTTCTGATCGTTGGATCCCATTCCAAATTCCCGAAAGAAGGAGGACCGTTAGATCTGTTAGTAGACAAGAAGAACGCGCAGAAGAGGATAGATCTTAGACGTCAGATCTGAGTGTTAGACTCAACAATTGTTGGATCATGAAGAACCTGCACGTTCATTAAAGTGCAAGGAGAAACAGGCTCACAAAATCCCAAAAGGAGGAGGACCATCCATCTTCAGGTAGGACACGTGTTGAAAGATCATCATGTCACTGACTGGAAAGTCAAAGGAACAGGGTTTCCTAACCTCTTGAATTCGCGATATGCGAAATCGCGAAACTATCTTAGTCGTCAGTTCGAGGTTTGTTCTGGACCGTTGATCTGAGATCTATCTTGGAGATTTGCCTATCGTGACTTGGAAAGGTAAGAAACATAACCATTGAAATCACGATATGTGAAATCGTGATTTAATTGCAGCCGTCAGATCAAGGTGTGGTTTGGACTGTCGATCTGCTTCCATTTCGGAGTTTCACAAATCGCAACTTAGAGAGGCAAGAAACATAACTTTCGAAAGCTCGATATGCGAAATCACGATTTAATTGCAGCCATCAGATCAAGGTGTGGTCTGGACCGTCGATCCGCCTCCATTTCGGAGTTTCGCGAATCGCGACTTGGAGAGGCAAGAAACATAACCTTCGAAAGCGTGATATGCAAAATCGCAAGTTAATTGTAGCCGTCAGATCAAGGTGTGATTTAGACCATTGATCCGACTCCATTTTGGAGTCTCGCAAATCGTGACTTGGAGAGGAAAAAAACATAAATGCCGAAATCGTGATATGTAAAATCGCGATATGATCTGAGCCATTGAATTAAGATCAGATCTGGACCGTCAGATTTATGGAGATTTCAACCGTCAATCAGACTCGATGAAGTTTATAAACTCGTGAAATATGAAGCGCCTTTTGGAACAGCCTATGGTCACCGTCGGTGGTCACGAGAAGAGAAGGAGTTAGTTTAGATAAGCTCCATTTTGGGGTTTCGGGGATCACGACTTGGAGAGTCGAGATGCCTCATCTCAAGATTCATGAAATGCAAATTCGCGAAAAACACTTTATGCATAAGCTCTTGGTCATGGCTTTGGTGATATAGAGGAAGGAGCTATCACAGAAAATCTCTCTATCAGAGTTTCAGAGATCGCAATATGAAGTGTCGAGACACTTGGCCACAGGAATGCCGAAATGCCGAAACCCAATTTAAAGGAAAGATTAATAAATTTCATCCAACGGTGGAGATAAACTTGAATATGATCGCAGGGCTATTGTTCTGTCTCACAAATTAATTCATCAGTTAGCAAAACTGATTCATGATTCTTGATCAGTTGGAGTTTCAATTGCTTAGACGGTTTTCTTTTGTCGAAGAAGATGCGAAGTGTAACTGCTGTGGGTGTTGTGCATAAAATAAAAAGAGACAGACTGTAAGTGGTTGGTTGTTCTGGACGAAAAATGAATTAAACTATAAGAAAGGGAAAATCACAGGATGCACAGTGTGAGACTGAAAATATGCGTAGTGTGCGACTGAAAATGTGCGCAGTGTGATATAAAACTCAGAGAAGAGTAACAGATGAGGAAAAGATTTGAAACGGAGAAGAATGACAGAACAAGTTGAATCAGAGCAGAATTGCAGAATAGACAAAGGAGGAGAAGAATTGCAGAACACTTAGAAGAAGACCAGATTTACAGAATAGAGAAGAAGTGGTAAGAATCGATTTATCTGTGTAGTTGTCTGTTTATTTATTCATTCATATTCCAGGGTGGTTGGGAGGTGCTAGGGAGGACTGTTGTCCTCAGAGGTTCAAGTGGGAGCTTGAACATAGGGAGTTGTAGCTTCCATCTGGTTGCAGCCAGAGAAACCAGGGTGGCAGGGTGGTGCAAGGGAGAACAAGTGTTC
>ML827536.1:61480-79852 GCA_009831015.1 Picea engelmannii | reverse complement strand
ACCAACAACTACTAAACTTTATTTAGAAAAACAGAAAAATATGAGCTCTACAGCTGTCCCTAAAATGGCTCAACAATCAAGCCACTATTTCTCTAAATTGAGCCTATAGGTAATTCAGATTCTGGGCATGTTAAGTGCCCCTAGGTATTACAAATTAGTTTCAGTTTATGGACCTACCATGTGGTTCATAGTGCATGTTCTTTGTAATATTCCAAATATAAAATAGTATGCAGAACATAAATAATTAGCTAGAAATGGCAGATAAACAATGATATAACTAGAACTATACCACAATAATACCAGAATAATACTGGAATAACACCAAAAAGAGCACTTCGATTACTGAGAGCAATGTTCACTTGCTTCTTCGAGGGGGCAACCTCCAGCAGAGCAGAGCTCTATTACAATAATATCCAAGACAAAACTTCTCATACCCTCTACTCCTATTTATACTAAATATGTCTAACCAAAAGAACAATCTAGAGGAAGATCCTTCTAGAAGCGGAAGCTTCTATTAGGTTTTCTTACATTTGACTTATTCTTCCTTATTGCTAGGCCTTATTAATATTGACCTTTATTACATGGAAATATATTATTCTACCTACGTGAGGGGTTAGGTTCCCAACATGTCCTCCCCCTTAAAAACAACCTTGTCCTCAAGGCTTGAGATGAGAAAATTTCTGTAGAATGGTAGTTGGTTCCCAAGTGGCATCTGCTGGAGTTGTATATTTCCATTGGACTAACACTTCCTTGATGGTGCGCTGACGCAGACGACGCTCACGCTGGTCCAAAACTGCTTGTGGTTGTAGCCAAATGGAGCCTTCTTCATCCAACTCAAGAAGGCTGGTTTGAGTTCGGCACTTAGTTCCAATCACCTTCTTTAAGCAGGAAACATAAAAAATAGGATGGAGCTTAGAATGACTGGGCAAAGCTAACTGATAGGCCACCTGTCCCACACGCTTGAGAACGGTATAAGGACCATAAAAATTGGGCGCCAGTTTCTAACAATGGTCAGCCTTGAGGGAATTTTGCTTATAAGGTTGCAGTCGAAGAAACACTTGATTTCCTTTTACAAATTGACGTTCAGAGCAACCTTGATCTGCTAGTTGCTTCATGCAATTCTGGGCCATGACCAAATTCTCTTTGAGGGTACAGAGAATAGCCTCTCGAACGGTAAGTGTTTGGTCAACCGCCTGGACCTTCGAGACACCTGGCAAGTATGAGAGAACTGAAGGTGGCTTTTGTCCATATATCGATTCAAAAGGAGTCATGTGGATAGTTGTATGGTAAGAAGTGTTGTACCAACATTCAGCTAGTGGAAACCATTACGCCCACTGATTTTGCCTTTCGGATGCAAAACACCTCAAATATGTTTCCAAACACTTGTTGGCAACTTTAGTTTGACCATCATTCTAGGGATGATAAGATGTGCTGAGATGCAATTCGGTGCCTTGTAGCTTGAACAGTTCTTGCCAAAAATTGCTGGTGAAAGTTGGGTCGCGATCAGAAACAATAGAATGAGGCATGCCATGAAGCTTGAAGCCCTGATCCATGAAAAGTTGAGCTACAGTGGAGGTTGTACATGGGTGTTGAAGAGCACAAAAATGAGCATACTTGGAAAGACGATCAACTACCACCATGATGACTGATTTATTGCTCGATTTAGGTAAGCCTACAATAAAATCCATAGAGATATCTCTCCAAATAGCAAGTGGAATCAGAAGAAGTTGTAGTGTGCCAGGAGTTTTGACTGTTTTGCCCTTGTTGCATTGACAAACATCACAATCGACCACAAAATTGCGAACGTCCTGTTTCATACCATCCCAGAAAAAAGAATGTTTGACTTGGTCATAGGTTTTGTTAAACCTTGAGTGCCTAGCGGTGGGTGTAGCATGAAGCTTAGAAAGTACCGTGGATTAAATTTTTGACTATTTACTTAAATACAAACGCCTTTTGTATCAAAACTCATCATTGAGCCAAGAGTACCCTTGGGAAACTGGAGAATTGGCCTACAATTGTTGTATTAGATGCGAACTTTTGGGATCGTGTAGCCATTCCTGGCGAACAACTTGGAGCCAATCTGGTACAATGAAGGAGAGAGAAAAAAGGGACCCTTCATCTTCATATTTTCTGGAAAGTGCATTAGCAATCACATTGTCTTTGCCTTTCTTGTAAATGATCTCAGAATTATATCCAAAGAGCTTAGTCACCCATTTTTGTTGCTCTAGGGAGGAAAGGCGTTGTTCTAGAAAATACTTGAGGCTTTGATGATCTATCTTAATTTGGAAGCGTTGCCCCAATAGATAAGGGCGCCAAAGATCCACGACATGCAGAATAGCCAACATTTCCTTTTCATAGATTGATTTGCCCAAATTTCACTCTGACAGTTGTTTGCTGGTAAAGGCCAAAGGCTGACCCTCTTGCATAAGGACTGCTCCAATTCCTTTCCAGGAAGCATCACATTCCAGGACAAAGGTCTTTGTGAAATCAGGAAGGGCCATGACTGGAGTGGTGCACATGGCCAACTTCAAGGTTTGAAAAGCCTGAGCAGCTACTGGAATCCAAGTGAAAGAATTCTTTTTAAGGAGAGCGGTGAGAGGTGTCGCAATCTTTCCATAATTCTTAACAAACTTGCGATAACAACCTGTTAAATCCAAAAAACCACGCAAGATTTTGAGAGTCTTTGGGTGAGGCCAATCTTGCATAGCTTCAATCATTTTAGGATCCACCCTGACACCGACCTTGCCAACAAGATGACCCAAATACTCGACCTCCGAGGCGCCAAAAGCACATTTAGATTGTTTGAGGAAAAGTTGGTGCTGAGAGAGTAGATGGAGAACTCGATCCACATGAGCAAGATGGGTTGTCCAGGTTTTACTATAGATGAGGATATCATCAAAGAAAACTAAGACAAAATGACGAAGAAAAGGACGAAAGACATGATTCACGAGGCTTTGGAAAGTAGAGGGAGAATTACACAAGCCAAAGGGCATGACCAAAAACTCACAGTAGCCCTCATGAGTTCTAAATGCAGTCTTATGAATGTCTGCCTCGTTCATACGTATCTGGTGGTAGCCAGAACAAAGATCAAGTTTAGTAAAGAACTGGGCGCCAATCAATTCATCCAAGAGGTCATCAATGACAGGAATGGGAAATTTGTCTTTAATGGTGAGTTTGTTGAGGGCGTGGAAGTTAGGATACATGCGCCAAGAACCTTCTTTCTTAAGGACCATGACCACATGAGAACAATAGGGGCTCGTACTAGGGCAGATAACATCGATGTTGAGCAATTCTTGAACAATTTTCTCAATTTCATATTTTTGGGAAAAAGGATGATGATAGGGACGGATATTGGGAGGAAGGCTTCCGGGGACAAGAGAATGTTATGATCATGAACACCACGGGAAGGAGGGAGTCCCCGGGGAGTGGAAAAAACCACTTGATGTTTAAAGAGGATGGATTGGAGGTCCTGCGGCATAGAGGGTGTCTTAGTGGCTTGAATGGCATGGAGTTGTGCAATAATGCCAAAATGACCTTTTTTGAGCACCTTTTCCATGCGATGGGAACTGATGATCTCCGGGGAACCGACGGTGATGCCTTGGAACTTATATTGTTGGCCGTCCTGGTTGAATTGAATGGCTAATTCCTTAAAATCCATGAGAATGGGACCCAAAGTCCTTAGCCATTCTGCACCCAACACAATGTCACAACCGCCCATGTCGATAGCAAACATATGAGATTTCATGTGGTACTGACCAATTTGGAGACACATTTTCACAACGCCCTCCAAATTTCATGGACCCGCCATTGGCAATCATAATTTGTAAATTATTGACGACACTGATATAGCAATTAATTTCTTGGGCAATGCAGCGATGAATAAAATTATGGGTGCTTCCACTATCAACAAGAAGGATGACCTTCCTATGCTTAATGTAACCAATTAGCTTGAGGGTTTGGGGAGCAGAGAAGCCAGTGAGAGCATTTAGAGAAATGACCGGTTCTACTTCGGGAGGGTCTGAGGGAGGGGTCATGTCAGTGGGTTCGGGTGACACGGCCAAAAGGGGAGCCTCAACATCGTCTTTCGAAACATCCTCCGAGATGGCCATAAAAAGCTTTTGTTCCTTACACTTGTGCCCAAGAAAATATTTGTCATCACAATTATAACAAAAGCCTTTGAGTTGGTGTTCAACCATTTCTACCCTAGTCAATTTCTGGATCTTTAGTTGAGTAGAAGGAGGAGTGGGAGTGATCGGTTTAGTACGAGGAATAAAGGAGGTGTTGTCGTCCTTATACACACTTGCAAACGTGCGCTAAGTCCTGCTCACTTAGTGTGTCCTTGGAGGCACAATGCCTAGGTTCAAAGTCCACGCTGCCACTTTGACTTGAACCTCTTCCGTCTAGGCTAACTCCTAGGGAAGCCAAGGGGGGTAGACCCTAGTTACTAGATGAGATTAACGATTAAATGTTCTAGGAGTTGGTTTTAATAAGTTGAAAGGTCAGGGGGAATCTAGCCTATGATGTTAAACAACAAGTGTAAGATGCAATTATCTAAGTATGAAAGTCATACCTTTTCCTAGAGAAACTAAGACTAGTGCCTAGGATTGGGCAAGGGGTCAACTAAGTTAAGGGGATGTTCGTTACAAGATAATTACAAGTTATAAAGATTACAAAATTATAACAAGATAAATACAGATAGATACAAAAGAATATACGAGATATACAAGCTAAACTAGATTAGATACAAGATACATAGAAAGAAAGCCTAAGATATGCAAATTAAGACTAAGCTAGATACAATAGATACAAGATATTAACAAGTGCTTGAAATGTGCAGGAAAAGAAGATATTCAAAAATGAAAAGATGATCAACACATCAAGCCAAGCATGCTCACAACAGATAGAATCCTGTTGGACTGCTTTTCAATGGCCAAAAGATGCAAAGCACTCAAGACCCAGTTAAGAGAATGCCTCCAGGTGGATGCCCACTTCTTGAAGGATCACACCACAAACACAAGGATACAAGATAGATGAAATGCTTGAAAAATGAAGTATTCCAGATAAAAGATATAACCACTTAAGCAATTATTCTACAACATATAAAAGACTTGCATATGAATGTAAATATGAGATCCGAATGCTTGCAAGTGTGAAATGTAAATTGACGGTGTTGTAGACTAAGGATTGAGTTAAGTGATTAAGTATGATTAATTTTAGCCCTATCTAGGTATCAACCCAAAAACTCTCCTCCCCCAGTTACCAAGTGACTGCTGGATGCTCAAGAAGTGAGGCAACGAGGCCTACCCTAGCTTCACAGGTCAACCCTAAGATCCGAGTTCTCCCGAAAAGGACACCGCGCGTCGTGAGACCGTTCTTGGCCTAGCACCTTCCGTTGCTTTCCTCCGACCCCGTTTTAAATGGCGAAGATGGTTAGTTATGGTGTCCTATTAAGTCTAATTAATTTATTTTAGACCTATGGCCTAAGTATTGCAATGTGTGTTTGAGTGTTTATAGCTTGCTCAAATAAAGTTGCCAAAGTACTGAAAATGAGTGTGAACTTTTAAACCATGAAATTGCAAGTTCTTAAGTGGTTGAGTTATTTCATGTAAGTTTTAAGAACTGACAAAGTTGAATGTGAAGGATGAAGCCTTGGAAACACAAGATTGCAAGTTAAATGCTGCAATGTGAAACATAAAGCAAAGCAAACAACTTGCAGAAAGTAAAATGATTAATTGAGCCTCTAAGATATCAGTATTTTCATGCATGTACATAAGATAGAAGACTTAAGAAACAATCGCTTGCATATAAAATAGATGATAGAATCAAAAGATTAATTAACCAATTAATGCATGCATGTGTGTTAGGTGAGGATTTAAGAAATCAAAGATTTGCATGCAAAAGTAACATGAAAATTTAACTAAGCCTCCACGAGCTCTAAGCTAGCATTTAGGTGTGATATGTATTCTAGATTATTTCAGATTTTGGCATGCATGTAAGAAATCACATCTAAACTAATCAAAGAAAAACCCAAAGAAATCTAACTAAAACTTGCGAAAAATAAGACTAAAAAGAAAAGAAAGCAAACCTCTTGGGTACAGCTCCTTTGGGCTTGCATACAATGTTTAGAATGAAGGAGAAATAAGAAAGAATTGTTACCACTCTTGGAAGGAGTACTAGAAGGGTGTGTTGTATTCGAATTTGGGCAGCATGCCCACTTGTCCTGGTAAGAACCTGCAAAAATCAACAAACTATTGCTTTCTGATTTGAGCTGCAACACACTCTAAAATGTTAAGAAATTTATGTTTTTCAACAGAAACTTTGTACATACAAAAACCAGAAAATTATAATGATTTAGTTGACCTATCTAAGCAAGTTAGCTACTAAAATCTAAAATGAAAGAATGAGGAAGAAGGACAGGGAATGCTTGTGAAGTTTATGTGAAGAAGAGGGTAGATTCGTCCTTGAACCTATCCCAACAACTCCTTAGAGATGATCTGCAAAACTTAAACCAAAAGTGAGATGGAACAACAAATAATATCTTGCATGCATAGATAATACAACATAGTTTATATTATAAGCATGCACAAAATATATAGATGGGCAACTACACTATTGTCTCACCTAGCCCAGTAAACTAATTTACTTAAGCAACTATTGATCAAAACACATAAAAGATTTAAAAATGATACCACCTCACAATAAGTGACACATCCAGACTAATCTTGAACGTCATAGTTTCCTCCAAAGCTGTTTCTTGTATTATCAAATGGGAAGAGGTTGTAGCAACAATGCTGCTACAAGCTCTTCAAGAGCAAGACCAGTGAAGCAATGTGAAAGTAATGAATGAGAGAGAAAGAGTGGGATGGAGAGAATTTGGTAGCATAACATTACTATGAAAAATGGTGAGAAATGAGGGAGTGAGAGGTTTCTTATATAGCCTTGAGAGACCAAGAAACCTCCGTTGGATCTTCAACAAGTGTCACAAATCCAACTCAAGAGAAGAAAAGCGTGAGCTTTTAGGGTAGGGGCGAAATTGGAAGGTGAGGAATGAAGATGAAATGGCAAGAGAAGGGATGCGTATTGGCCAAGATGAAGGCCCACGCTTTCTTTGAAAGCAAACTTCCATTATTTAGTGGATGTTTCCACTTTCATGTATGGCCCTTTCCACTTTTCTCAAAAGAGAAAGCGTTAGTTCAAGAGGGACGCGTGAGTTTTGTGAGAGTGTGGGGGAGTGTGTGCCACACTCCAAAGAGGACGTGGATAGTAGAGGGATGGCGTATGAGAGGAAAGAGGGAGGCCCACGCTTTAATTTAACAGAGTTTCCAAAATTAAAAGGGAAGGGGGACGTACTTGCCAAGAAGGACGTAAGTTTTTAAAGGAAAAAGCGTGAGGATGTGAGGGGAAAACGTGAGGTTTAGAGTTGGAGTGTGGAGTCCACACTCTTGGGTGTGACGTGGAGGGAGAGGAACGTATAAGTGGAGAAAGGGAGGGACCACATTCTAATTAAAAGGTGAGTTTCCAACTCCCATAAATGTGAGGGTCGTACTTCTAAGAGGGGGCGTGAATACTTAAGGTGGGAAATAATTAAAGTGTGGGTAAAAGGTAAGAGGGGGCGTGAATACTTAAGGTGGGAAATAATTAAAGTGTGGGTAAAAGGTAAGAGGGGGCGTGAATACTTAAGGTGGGAAATAATTAAAGTGTGGGTAAAAGGGTAGGTAATGGTTAGGAATGGGTTAGGTGGGTTAGGTGTGGGTTAAGAGGGTAAGGTGGGTTTCTCTCACTAACTCTCACATTAATTTCACCTGTTTTGACTAATTATTACAAAATTGACATTTTCTCATGTCTTGGGTTTAGCAATTAAAATTGTTGTTTTTCGAAAAAAACTTTTAAGTGGACAAAAACCTTAACAAAACTTGTCCCACTGAGTTGAAACTTGGTTCAAGGGTGTAGGGGGTCTCATTATCTTTCTTTTGAGTACAAATACCCCTATCAAAAGCCCAGGGACCTAAGTTTTACATTAATTATCCAGAATTAATTAATTTAATTCCCAACCTTAGGAAAAATTAATTAATTAAAAAAAACCTAGCTAGACCCGACGAAATTCTGTGAAATTTGGCGTGTTGTCTTTCATGGTCATTTACATCGTTCCTAAACACTAGCTACCCAAGAACGACTTCATTAGAACGCCTTTTACCACTTTGGAGGATTTATTGCTGGTGGGAGTGAAAAACTCAAGGGAGATTAACCCGACTGGTTAGGCCACATTAACCTCCTGAGGATAAAAAAAAACTCAGTGAAAGGAACTCTCCTAATGAATAAATCATAAGGCATCTGACCTAACTATGACCATCCAGACCTATTACAATATTAACCCACGCAAGGGTGCGATAATCCCGCTTACAAAACTGTGCGCTGGAGCAAAAAAATGCCCTGTAGAACCAATTAGTCTTCGACATGTTTGCATCTGATGATGCATATCTTCATGGTACATGGAGTTGACCCCCTAATTGAATAGGCGGTCAACATCTGGCACCACATGGGGACGTCTGTTCGATCTTCTCACATGGGACAGAGAGCATACAAGAATCCATCATCTACAAAAAGGTGCTCACCAATATCCAACATAAGCATACATGTATACAATGAATAAACAAAATGTTATAAACAAGATCGACATAATGAAATAACTAAAGTACAACATCAATAATTACAAAATGAATCTATGATAAAAATAATTCTAAGTACATATCAACATAATGAATGAAATAATACAAAATTGAAATACAAGGAGAAGGGTTAGAGATACGTTACAGAGGGTGTCCCAATGGACACCAATTTGTCATATGAAGAACACTTCAAGGAGGGGTCCGCTCGCTAGCATGTCTGACTTTATGTCGTCCTACTAGTTGAGAAGAGTTGCTAGAAGACTAATATACTTTATGCTGACTTGTGATATTTCCATGTGAATCCCAATTTCTAACCTTAGGCCACTTGGGGCAGTTCCCCTTAAAAAAAAATTGATGGTTTTCCATAGGAGCCAAGTGCAAAGTCTGTGAACTTAGTTTTTCCTTAAAAGGCTTAGCATATCTTTTATTAGGGATGGTATACTTTACTTTATCAATATTAACCTTATCATCCCTAGTAAACTCCATCAGATTTTCATCATTGAATCTATCTTTAATTTTTCCAATTTCTGCAAAATAAGGAGGGTGTGGCCCAAGAATTCCATCCGACTTGTGCTGACATCTAACTGACTCATTTGATGAAGGCTGAGTTGATAACAAATTTTCAACTGACACATCTAACTCTGACTTTAACTCTGAAGAAGGCAAATCATTATCTGTCTTATCCAAATCTTCCTCAAGAAAAAGCCCATCAAAAGAATCCATGGGGTCCCAAACATTACAAATGCTTAGGGGTCTACCATTTAATTTCATCTTTATAGGAGTAGACTCTATCTCATAACACCCCATTTCTACTTCCCGAAAAACAATCTCATTATCCTTTTTCCTAGGATCTTTCACATGATATTTTCTTTCCAACTCTCTATTCAATCTAAACTCTAAACCATTTGGAGTTGGAATGGTGGAATAAGTTAAGTCCATTTGTACATTACCACCTAAATCTACAGTGGTCTTTCTATTTAGCAACATACCCCAAGTATCCGGCACATCAATTACAACAATATCCATCTCAATCATGATATCTAGGAATGCAGCTAAGTGTACTTGTAATCCCTTAATCAAACCATGCACTGCTATGGTTCTGCTATCCATAGCACAAATGTTATGATAAGGCCTAGATATTCTTAAGTTCAACTGTTCCATTACTTTCTTAGTCATAACATTTGAGGTAGCTCCTGAATCTAGCATACAATTATGAAGAATAAAATCATTCACAAGCAAGGATAGGAAAAAGGGTCTATTCTTTTCATTCCCCCTATCCATATTTTGTAGAATAACCGGTGCATCCTGATAAGTTCTTGTTGGTGGAATGTCAACACTTTTCTAAGAAGGACAATCTATGGCTCTAAGCAACTTCTCCCTCTGAGAAGGAATCTTCATTATTTCCGACACATGCACCAACATCTTTGCATTACTTAACCATCCTCCTATGTCAATATTTAATTTTGAGTTTGCATACACAGTTGACTTAAGAGGGGTGGGAGCTACCTTGGGAATGTTTACTTGGTTTTTATCTTGATTTTTGTTCCCATTCCTTTGGTAGGTAATGCCTCTAAATTTAGCCATTTTAGCTACTTGTTGTGGAGTAGGCTTAGGACCAAACATTTATGTTGCCTTATCCACCACAACATCACTCATGCAATTCATGTTATTTCCCCCCTCATTATGTTCATCTAAATCCATCCAATCATACATGCCATCGTTATACTTATGACCAAACATATTAACTTGTTCACCCAAAGATCCATTAGGTCTCGTCTCATCATAAAGGTGAAGGAAGACTTGGCAAGTTGACTCATCATGGAATTGCTCACAAGGTCTGCAATAATGAACAACCTAGTGATCAACCCAATTAGTGGACTCAAATGGGTTCGATGGTCTTTGATCTTGGGGGGGGAGGTTTTTTAGGCCACTTGTCATTTGGCTTATGTTGGGACCTATTGGCTTGGCCCCTTTCCATGGCTATCAACCTATTCTGCATGGCATTCATCTGACTAACTTGCTCCTTCAATTGATTAGCATGATTAATTTCCATTTGTTTAATCAATTGAGTGAGTTCCTTAATGCCATCACTAGAGGGTTTCTGAGTTTCAACATTCTTCTGCTTCTCATCAAAAAGTTGGGAAGAAGACCCTCTAGTAAAACCCGAGATGTTAGACTTCCTAGCATCCTGCATGTTCTTATCTATTTTGATAGCTGTGACTTGTGTCGCCTTTAAAGTCTGAGGATCCTTATCCCTTAAGGCATACCTCATCTCTCTCTCAAAAGCCTCCATATAATATATAAAGACTGCAGCATCTGAGGGTTTTAACTTTTATGTCATCATGAAGACTCTTCACCAAGTTATTGAACTTAGTGTTGAATTCTTCCACTGTTTCATTCTCCTTCTTCTGACTAGAAGTGAATGCAGCTAACTAAAATCTATGTTCTTTTTGATCCCCCCATCTTTTTTTAAATTCATTCAATATCTCTTCAATGGTGCTAAACTTAGCTGGATCAAAGTCGGTAAACCATTTAGCAGCATCACCTTCAAGTGAATACACAAACAAGGTCATCTTTACATCTTCTTCGTCATGACCTCGACAAAACTTGTCCACACACATCCTGAAATTCAAGATTTAAGACTTCGCACTGATTGCATTGTTTCCCTGAAAGGTAGGTAACTTGTCTATGGCTTTCTTAGGGACTTGGTGTGGGGCACCTTGGATTGCTGCAAAATTCAAAGGCCTCAAAAAGATGCTCATGGTTGCGTTAGTAGTATTAGTGGGATTATTAACAGTTTGTTGATTATTAGTTTGGAACAAGAATTGGATATCAGTGAGTGCTTCTTCTCCAAGACTTTCAAGTAGCCTCCTAGGGGCAAGGCGATTTATCCTCCTCCTATAAACCTTTTCGGGTTTAGGAAAAGAGTAAATCAAGCCTTGTGCAACGCTCCTAGTAATATACCTGACATATTTGTTCAATGGAGTCACCACTTGGAAAAGATTCACACGAAATCAACCAATGCAAGTTCAAAGAATTTTACGGACTAAAGGTTTTATTGTTTAGTTCTAAAAGAATAACTTAAGTCGTTTTGACCAAGGATAAATGACTTATCCCCGGAAACGGCGCCAAAGACGTTGTCGTCCTTATACACACTTGCAAACGTGAGCTAAGTCCTACTCACTTAGTGTGTCCTCAGAGACACAATGCCTAGGTTCAAAGTCCATGCTGTCACTTTGACTTGAACCTCTTCTGTCTAGGCTAACTCCTAGGGAAGCCAAGGGGGGTAAACCCTAGTTACTAGATGAGATTAACGATTAAATGTTCTAGGAGTTGATTTTAATAAGTTAAAAGGTCAGGGGGAATCTAGCCTATGATGTTAAACAACAAGTGCAAGATGCAATTATCTAAGTATGAAAGTCAGACTTTTTCCTAGGGTACCTAAGACTAGTGCCTAAGATTGGGCAAGGGGTCAACTAAGTTAAGGGGATGTTCGTTAAAAGATAATTACAAGTTATAAAGATTACAAAATTATAACAAGATAGATACAGATAGATACAAAAGAATATACGAGATATACAAGCTAAACTAGATTAGATACAAGATACACAGAAAGAAAGCCTGAGATATACAGATTAAGACTAAGCTAGATACAATAGATACAAGATATTAACAAGTGCTTGAAATGTGCAGGAACAAAAGATATTCAAATATGAAAAGATGATCAACACATCAAGCCAAGCATGTTCACCACAGATAGAATTCTGTTGGACTACTTTTCAATGGCCAAAAGACGCAAAGCACTCAAGACCCAATCAAGAGAATGCCTCCAGGTGGATGCGCACTTCTTGAAGGATCACACCACAAACACAAGGATACAAGATAGATGAAATGCTTGAAAAATGAAGTATTCCAGATAAGAGATATAACCACTTAAGCAATTATTCTACAACATATAAAAGACTTGCATATGAATGTAAATATGAGATCTGAATGCTTGCAAGTGTGAAATGTAATTTGACGGTGTTGTAGACTAAGGATTGAGTTAAGTGATTAAGTATGATTAATTTTAGCCCTATCTAAGTGTCAACCCAAAAACTCGCCTCCCTCAGTTACCAAGTGACTACTGGATGCTCAAGAAGTGAGGCAACAAGGCCTACCCTAGCTTCACAGGTCAGCCCTAAGATCAGAGTACTCCCGGAAAGGACGCCACGCACTATGAGACTGTACCCGACTTAGCACCTTTCGTTGCTTTCCTCCAACCCCGCTTTAAATGACGAAGATGGTTAGTTATGGTGTCCTATTAAGTCTAATTAATTTATTTTAGACCTATGACCTAAGTATTGCAATGTGTGTTTGAGTGCTTATAGCTTGCTCAAATAAAGTTTCCAAAGTACCGAAAATGAGTGTGAACTCTTAAACCATGAAATTGCAAGTTCTTAAGTGGTTGAGTTATTTCATGTAAATTTTAAGAACTGACAAAGCTGAATGTGAAGGATGAAGCCTTGGAAACACAAGATTGCAAGTTAAATGCTGCAATGTGAAACATAAAGCAAAGTAAACAACTTGCAGAAAGCAAAATGATTAATTGAGCCTCTAAGATATCGGTATTTGCATGCATATACATAAGATAGAAGACTTAAGAAACAATCGCTTGCATGTAAAATAGATGATAGAATCGAAAGATTAATTAACCAATTAATGCATGCATGTGTGTTAGGTGAGGATTTAAGAAATCAAAGATTTGCATGCAAAAGTAATATGAAAATTTAACTAAGCCTCCACGGGCTCTCAGCTAGCATTTAGGTGTGATATCTATTCTAGATTATTTCAGATTTTAGCATGCATGTAAGAAATCACATCTAAACTAGCTAAACTAATCAAAGAAAAACCCAAAGAAATCTAACTAAAACTTGCGAAAAATAAGATTGAAAAGAAAAGAAGGAAAGCCTCTTGGGTACAATTCCTTTGGGCTTGCATACAATGTTTAGAATGAAGGAGAATTAAGAAGGAATTGTTACCACTCTTGAAAGGAGTACCGGAAAGGTATGTTGTATTCGAATTTGGGTAGCATGCCCTCTTGTCCTGGTAAGAACATGCAAAAATCAGCAAGCTATTGCTTGCCGATTTGAGCTGCAACACACTCTAAAATGTTAAAAAAAATTTGTTTTTCAACAGAAACTTCGTACATACAAAACCAGAAAATTATAATGATTTAGTTGACCTATCTAAACAAGTTAGCTACTAAAATCTGAAATGAAAGAATGAGGAAGGAGGACAGGAAATGCTTGTGAAGTTTAGGTGAAGATGAGAGTAGATTTGTCCTTGAACCTATCCCAACAACTCCTTAGAGATGATCTGCAAAACTTAAACCAAAATAGAGATGGAACAACAGATAATATCTTGCATGCATAGATAACACAACATAGTTTATATTATAAGCATGCACAAAATATATAGATGGGCAACTACACTATTGCCTCACCTAGCCGAGTAAACTAATTTACTTAAGCAACTATTGATCAAAACACATAAAGATTTAAAAATGATATCACCTCACAATAAGTGACACATCCAAACTAATCTTGAACGCCACAGTTTCCTCCAAAGTTGTTTCTTGTATTATCAAATGGGAAGAGGTTGTTGCAACAATGCTGCTACAAGCTCTTCAAGAGCAAAACCAGTGAAGCAGTGTGAAAGTAATGAGAGAGAGAGAATGGGATGGAGAGAATTTGGTAGCATAACATTACTGTGAAGAATGGTGAGAAATGAGGGAGTGAGAAGTTTCTTATATAGCCTTGAGAGACCAAGAAACTTCCGTTGGATCTTCAACAAGTGTCACAAATCCAACTCAAGAGAAGAAGAGCGTGAACTTTTAGGGTAGGGGAGAAATTGGAAGGTGAGGAATGAGGATGAAATGGCAAGAGAAGGGATGCCTATTGGCCAAGATGAAGGCCCACGCTTTCTTTGAAAGCAAACTTCCATTATTTAGTGGATGTTTCCACTTTCATGTATGGCCCTTTCCACTTTTCTCAAAAGAGAAAGCGTAAGTTCAAGAGGGACACGTGAGCTTTGTGAGAGTGTGGGGGAGTGTGTGTCACACTCCAAAGAGGACATGGATAGTAGAGGGATGACGTATGAGAGGAAATAGGGAGGCCCACGCTTTAATTTAAGATAATTTTCAAAATTAAAAGGGAAGGGCGATGTACTTGCCAAGAAGGGCATAAGTTTTTAAAGGAAAAGCGTGAGGATGTGAGGGGAAAGTGTGAGGTTTAGAGTTGGAATGTGGAAGGAGTGTGGAGTCCACACTCTTGGGTGTGACGTGGAGGGAGAGGAACGTAGAAGTGGAGAAGGGAGGGACCACATTCTAATTAAAAGGTGAGTTTCCAACTCCCATAAATGTGAGGGTCGTACTTCTAAGAGGAGGCGTGAATACTTAAGGTGGGAAATAATTAAAGCGTGGGTAAAAGGGTAGGTAATGGTTAGGAATGGGTTAGGTGGGTTAGGTGGGTTTCTCTCACTAACTCTCAGACTAACTTCCCCTGTTTTGACTAATTATTACAAAATTGACATTTTCCCATGTCCCTGGTTTAGCAATTAAAATTGTTGTTTTCCAAAAAAATCTCCTAAGTGGACAAAAACCCTAACAAAACTTGTCCGATTGAGTTGAAACTTGATCCAAGGGTGTAGGGGTCTCGTTATCTTTCTTTTGAGTACAAATACCCTTATCAAAAGCCCAGGGACCTAAGTTTTACATTGATTATCTAGAATTAATTAATTAATTAATTTAATTCCCAACCTTAGGAAAAATTAATTAATTAAAAAAAACCTAGCTAGACCCGACGGAATTCCACGAAATTTGGCGTGATGTCTTACATGGTCATTTACATCGTTCCTAAACACTAGCTACCCAAGAACGACTTCATTAGAACACCTTTCATCACTTTGGAGGATTTATTGCTAGTGGGAGTGAAAAACTCAAGGGAGATTAACCCGACTGGTTAGGCCACATTAACCTCCCGAGGATAAAAAAGACTCAGTGAAAGGAACTCTCCTAATGAAGAAATCCTAAGGCACCTGACCTAACTATGACCCATGTAGACCTATTACAATATTAACCCACGCAGGGGTGCGGTAATCCCGCTTACAAAACTATGCGCTGGAGCAAAAAAATGCCTTGTAGAACCAATTAATCTTCGACATGTTTGCATCTGATGATGCATATCTTCATGGTACATGGAGTTGACCCCCTAGTTGAATAGGCGGTCAACGAGAGGGTTTTCGGTTTTGAGAAGAGACAACCTATTGTGCTTCCTTAGCTCTTTTAGTAGCATCCACCCAACTCTGAGGCCGAGCCATGAGAACATGGGCACGAATCTCATCCTTAAGGCCACTAATAAAACATTCTCAGGAAAAAAACATCAGACATGCTCTCTGTACGGAAAGCCAATCGCTCAAAAGCGACTATAAAGTCTTCCACTGTGCCAGATTATTTCAACTTTGTCAAACGGCCTAAATGGTTGGTGTCAGTGTCAAAGAGTTCATAAAGCTCTGCCACAAAGTGTGTCCAAGCCACATACCCTTGGCGGACATTCTTTCTCCATTGCCACCATTGCCAACGTTCTTGATCTAGATGGAGAACACCATACCGGAGTTTGGCCAACTCATCTATAATGCCATACAAAGAGAAGTAATGTTCCATTTGAGTTACCCAGCCAGTGGGATCTGAGCCATCAAATTTGGTCACATCAACACACAAAAGGCGTAGGTCACGTTGAAAGTGATGGGGTTGAATATTCTGGGAATGAGAGGAAGTTTCACCTTCGGTTTTCAAAGGTGGGTCAGATGAGGGAAGATCTATAGGGATATGCAGCTTGGCGTAGATCATCGTAGTGAAGGAGACAAACTGAGTATTGAAGGATTCAAGCTGGGTAGCGAGGTCTTGTTTGAGGTCCTCTATTTTGACGTCGATGGAGGAAAGCATGTTTTTATTGATGGTGGCAACATTGGCACTGAGTTGTCTTACTTCTTGTTGGGTTTTGTGAAATTAGAGTGCAAGGAATTGAAGCGAGCTTCCAAGTCTTGGCTACTGGTGTGGGCCATGATGAAGAGGGAACACGAAAAGGGGCTAGTGGGACCACACAGAAAATGGGTTATGGGTGAAGTGTATCACAACGATCAGGGCGATGAGTGGAATCCAATGGGGTAAAGCCCAAATAAGGGTGTTGGAAGGGGGGTCGAGTCCACGAGAAAAAAAAATTGCTGAAAAATGATAGGTATGACTACAATAAGGGAGAAGAGAGGAATCCAACATGATAGGTTTCAAATAATGGTGCCAACAGGATCCATACTTTTTTTTTACTCCTGCGGAATTATACTCTGATCTGAAGAATACTGCAGTGACGAAATGCTCAAATGCTTAACAGGAAGAAATGTGTAGTAATTTTGCAACTCGAATGCAGGAGACACAAGTGCGTGGCAATAGATCTGGTCTGTCCTGTTTTTGTTTCTGTCCCAAGGGTTAGGGTATTCAAGGATTCTGCAGATAAGGGTTTTCCCTGTGCTATAGCTCTCTGATATACGTGCAGGGTCCAATAGTAGTACTTGACCCAATATCTCAGGGCACCAACTAAGGAGGCTAGACCATGCCCTTAGCCGAACTACCCAACTACCCAGATACTAGAGAGTATCTTCCCGAGTGATGATCTCGGTGGCACTATAGCAGTCAGGCGACCGATCGGTTTATCTATGGAGGGCTTTAGGAGATCTAGGTTGATCTGTATACAGGTGTTGTCTGATGCACTACCACTTGAAGGTGTACCAACAGGGGTTACAAGGGTGGCCAACAGATGTGCGCTTCAGTACCACTTGTATTTCCTGCATGTATGAATCCCCAACCGCAGGTTTATGCACGTAACGACAAATCTTTGTAGCTTAAAGACGTCGGAATACGTCTCTACACTGAAAAAAAGTTTAACTCACAATTTTCTGCCGAGGAAGGTGCTCTGATACCACTTGTAATATTTCAAATATAAAATAGTATGCAGAACATAAATAATTAGCTAGAAATGACAGATAAACAATGATATAACCAGAATAATACCGAAATAACACCAGAAAGAGCACTTTGATTACTGAGAGCAATGTTCACTTTCCTCTTCGAAGGGGCAACCTCTAGTAGAGCAGAGCTCTATTACAATAATATCCAAGAAAAAACTTGTCATACCCTCTACTCCTATTCATACTAAATATGTCTATCCAAAAGAACAATCTAGAGGAAGATCCTTCTAGAAGCGGAAGCTTCTATTAGGTCTTCTTACATTTGACTTATTCTTCCTTATTGCTAGGCCTTATTAATATTGACCTTTATTACATGGAAATATATTATTCTACCTACGTGAGGGATTAGGTCTCTAACACTCTTACATCATTCTCTTTATGTACATAAATTTTTTGAATGTCCCAGTTGAGTCATTAAGTATATCAAGGTCAGTGTTACCAACATCGGCAGCGGCAAAATATCGCCGAGGGTCCGAAAACGAAAATATTGGCAATATCGAGGAAAATATCGGAAAATGTCGTAAGAAGGAAAAAAATACAAAAATATTCATTTTTTTCAATTTTTTAAATATCTAAAGCATCAACAACATCAAATAAATGCATTTCCACATAAATATGAAAAGAGAACTCATATATAAGATGTATA
>ML827536.1:18340-34297 GCA_009831015.1 Picea engelmannii | reverse complement strand
AATAGTGCAGGAAGCAGAAAGGATAGTTGCTCCCAAAGGAACTTTCAGGGAAAGGAAGAGGCCTCATAGGTTTGGAGGCTATGTTGCACTGATGAGCAACATTAGTGATGCCGAACCTTCTTCATTTGAAGAAGCAGATAAATAACAAGTATGGAAGGATGGCATGCTTGAGGAATATAGTTTTATTATAAAGAACAATATTTGGGACATTGTGTCGAGGCCAAAAGACAAATCAGTGGTTTCTTCCAAATGGATCTATAAGATCAAACATGCAGCTGATGGAAGTGTGGAAAAGTTCAAAGCAAGATTTGTAGCCAGAGGCTTCACTCAAAAAGAAGGAATCGACTACGAAGAGACTTTTGCTCCTGTAGCCAGATATACCTCCATTCGAACTATTATTTCTTTAGCTTCCTTTCTTGGTTGGAAGCTACATCAGATGGATGTAAAAACAACACTCTTGAATGGAAAGATTGGACAGGAGGTCTTTGTGGAACAACCAGATGGTTTTGTACTGCATAACAAAGGCACTCATGTATGCAAGCTAAGGAAGGCCTTGTATGGTCTTAAGCAAGCTCCCAGAGTTTGGTATGATAGGATTGATGGCTTTCTTAAAAGCCTGGGATTTCAGAAAAGTGATGTTGATGCAAATCTGTACTTCAAGGTAAGAGGCAGCCAACCTGTTATACTAATCTTATATGTTGATGATCTCTATCTAACAGGAGATGAAGGGCTAATAGCCTGGTGTAAGAGGGAGCTAACCTCAGAATTCGAGATGAAAGACTTAGGCTTGATGCATTACTTCCTAGGATTGGAAGTGTGGCAAAGACAGGGCTAGATATTTCTGGCATAAGGAAAATTCAAAATACATAGTGGATGTACTAAAGAGGTTTGGTATGATGGATTGCAAATCCATGTCTACTCTGATGGTTACCAACCTGAGGAAGCTGCATGATTCTAATACAGGTTCAGATTTGGTGGATCCCACCATATATAGGCAACTGATTGGATCATTGATGTACATGATCAACACTAGGCCAGATATATGCTATGCAGTGATTGCAATGATTCAGTTCATGACTGAACTGAGACAGAGACATTGGGTGGCAACAAAGCACATCTTGAGATATCTCAGAGGGACCATTACTTATGGTCTGAGATATACATCCAGTGGTGGTTTATTTCTACATGGGTATGCAGATGCTGACTGGGTAAGAAGCCCAGTGGATCGGAAGACTACTTCCGGATACTGCTTCAGTTTAGGATCCGCCATGATCTCTTGGTCACACCGGAAGAAGGGATCCATTGCACAGAGTACAGCAAAGGCTGAGTACATTGCAGCAAGTGATGCTAGCAAGGAAGCAACATGGCTCAAAAAATTGGTTTCTGGGTTGTTTGGTGACAAGCAACGACGGTGGTTCACTGTGATAATCAAAGTTGCATAAAATTGACAGAGAACCCGGTATTTCATGACAAGTCAAAACATATTGACATGAGGTACCACTACATTCGAGACTTGGTCCAGAGAAAAACTGTAAAGTTACAATACATAGCCACGAGCAAGCAGGTAGACGATATCCTGACCAAGCCTCTGACCTCGAGACAGTTTGTGCAGCTGAGAGGCAAGCTTGGTGTGGCTGAGAATGACTCCCTCGCTGAGAGGGAGTATTAAATTTGGCAGCATCGACAATCATTCTCCAATGAGAGGCCATATGGGCCACCCTGAGGCTAGCCAGGGAGATTTGGAGAATTAACCAGTCTTGTGAGGTATTGACAAAAGCCAGGGGAACGTACAACCTCTGTGAGTCAAACCAAAAGTCAGGACAAACGAGATGCTATGTGAGTCTAATACAAAAGTTAGGGGGAACATACAACCTCTGTGAGCATAGACAGTCTAGTGCAAAAGTCAGGGGGAACGTACAACCTCTGTGAGCATAGACAGACTAGTGCAAAAGTCAGGGGGAACATACAACCTCTGTGAGCCTAGTCAAACCTTGTGATCCATGAGCAAAAGTCAAGGCATCTAGCAAAAGTTAGGTTGAATATAAAATTCCTATGAGCTAGAAACAAACGATATTCCTAATATTGCAAATGATATAAATGTATTGATCTAGTGCGTTGGTGCGTGTAACATTATCCACCATGAAGAGAATTTTGAATTGCCTTGTAAAGAGTCAAGTTGTAACTGAAGTCTTAAGTCTAGTTCTATTTTAGAACTAAAGTGTAATGCTGAGTTGTAACTGAAGTCTCAAGTCTAGTTCTATTTTAGAACTAAAGTTTAATGTTGAGTTGCAACTGAAGTCTTAAGTCTAGTTCTATTTTAGAACTAAAGTGTAATGTTGAGTTGAAACTGAAGTCTTAAGTCTAGTTCTATTTTAGAACTAAAGTGTAATGTTGAGTTGCAACTAAAGTCTTAAGTCTAGTTCTATTTTTGAACTAAAGTGTAATGTTGAGTTGTAACCAGTCTCAAGTCTACTTCTAAGTTCGAACTAAAGCATACCAGTCTCAAGTCTAGTTCTATTTTTGAACTAAAGTGTAATGCTGAGTTGTAACCAGTCTCAAGTCTAGTTCTAAGTTCGAGCTAAAGTATGAAGCCGAGTTATGATTAACTCATGCAAACAGGTTACTATTTCAACTATCTCCTCTTCTCCTCTTCAACCTATATAAGCAGAGGTTGACCCCTCTCTCCAGTATAGTTTGATATGCAGGTTAAGGGTGAAGCAATAGAGGTGCATATCAGTGATAAAGAGGCAACATACCAAAGAAGCATATCAGTGTTGTATATCAGCAATAGAGGCAGCATATTAGAGGTGTATTTCAGCAAGGTCTCTTAGGTCTTTTTCAGGTCAGAGTCATCTTGGCAAGCTCTTTAAGAGCAGAACATTCATGGTGGATATTTGTAAGTGATCTTACATTATTAATGCAATAAAGGAATATCGTTTGTTGGGGTTTTTCTCCTTGTACAAGGTTTCCCCAGGGTATATGTGTTGTTGATGTGCATGCTTACTTATCTACATAGTTATTGCTATTCGGTCATGATTTGGTATTGTTGAAGTGTATTAAGCTGGAATCAAACTGTTGAAGAAAATATAAGAATTAATCCGCATAAGAAATCAAGCTCATAATTTAACAAATTTTAGCATCGGCTAAGTTTGCTTATAATAATTTTCTTAACAGATCTACAGGGAGGACACCATTTCCAATTGTGTATGGAGGATCACCTAAGGGACAAAGTGATTTGGTAAGTTTTCCTATAGTAGAACACAAGAAGAGTGCATAAGCATAGATATTTGTTGAATACAAGAAAGATGTCCATGAGCAGGTAAAGAGCCAGTTGCACCAAAGTAATGACAAGTACAAAGAAAGAGTAGATAATAAGAGGAGAGAAAAAACGTTTTCTGAAGAAGACCTTGTGTTGGTTCTGCCATCGCACAGTTTGTAGTCAAGATAATAGACGGATGAAAGGAGGTCAAACTGGTGTAACTGAACCAATCCCACCACTGCCACCTCAATGGGAAGGTTCTTTCTGTTTAGGGAGGTAAGGCCCAAGGGAGATGTCCCTGGTGACCTAGGGTTTTGAGAAGGCAAAAGGCTTATGGCTAAGTAAAATATTCCCCCCTCACAAGTCACCACCGATCAGAAAGTCCGGCTTGATAGCCAATAAAGATAAGAGTAACCAGAAGTGTACCTTCCCGAGACAAAGCAACAAAGAAACTATACATGTGCAAGCTTACTTGTTGGTTAGTACTTCATATAAGCAATGACTTTTCTGATAATAAGCAATTGAGCAATAATATTGACGAAGTAAATCAATGTTTACACAATAGCAATGATTACAATATCACTTCGTCAATATATGCTAAAGAAACTTTGGCATTCAATGTAACAATAACAACACTTTAGAAACAATGTGTTAACCAATCATTCAATTGCTTTAAAGGTAAGACAAATGTTGCATAGAGGTGTTTATATCATAAAAAAGTGACAACAACAATAGGGTTAGTAATATTAGTCTAGGCTAGGGTTAGTAATAGTTAGAGGTTGTTCAAGAATGTTTAGAAGTTGTCTGTGATCAAAGTACTCAATACAGAAAGGTCTTAGATCAGTGCGCTACTAGGGCAAATGGAGTCAAAAGAGGCTGCAATGGTTGAAGGATTAAATGATAATGACAAAACTAAAGACGAGAGGGTTGGATGTTGAGGTGTTGCTATAGCAAGGCCTCAACAATGAAACCCTAGGGGAGAAAGGCTCACTAAAGTATAGAAACCCTAGGGGAGAAAGGCTCACTAAGGTGTAGAAACCCTAGGCCTTAGTGCTTTCTCCTCCTTTAGCTTATTGGCAAGATGAAATCGGGTAGCTTAAGCAAGAATTTGTAGGGCTAAAGACAAGAGAGTTAGAAGGTGAAGTGTTGCTAAGGCAAGGCTTCATCAAACAAACCCTAGGGGAAAATGGCTCATCAAGGTGTAGAAACCCTAGGCCTTGATGGGTTTTCCTCCTTCTTAGCTCAATAACAAGGAAAAACGGCTAGCTATTAGAGTATGGATAGAGTGTTTCTATGGAAAGGCTCTATCTTACTTCAATAAATCAAAATAGCTCTTAACTTGGTAGGGACATGAGACAAGGACATTAACTAGTGCTTGTCACCTAGGGTTTTAATGCAGCAAATTATAATAACAAATGCAAGTAAATAATACTATAACCATTCAATCGAGAAGTGTTGCAGAAATTCACTTACATAAACCATGAAATCATGTAGCAAACCCTAGTTGTAAACCTTCTACAAAGAAGAAATGCCACAATAGTCCAAAAAAGTCTTGCTTCAACAAGTGCGCCTCACAATTTCAGCCAAAACCCTAGAATAGGGCGCAAATTTTAGACCTCACTAATGAGTGAGTGAAAGATGATGAAAATATGAGAGTGAAAACCCTCAATATATAGCATACCAATGACCTTAATTAAATTTTAGGTCATTAAAAGGCCGACAAGGCCAAAATACCAAAATAATATTGTTTTATATTAAATGTCATAAATCAAACTCTAATCAAGCAATAAGCAAGACGTCATGCCCCTACTAGGGTGACGTTAGCCATTTCTAGGGCAAATGCAGCCTCCTGGAGCAAAACGTTAGCCCTCCTTGGGCTTCTCCAACCTGCCACACGTGCCAAACTGCCATGACTGTCTCCCAAAACGTCCATGAAGATGGATGACGTCCTGGGCTTTCCAAGGCCAACGTTCCAATGAAGAGGGAACACTCCCCCCTAGGAAAGGCTCTGTCAGGGTGCCTCTCTGGAACGTCCTCCTCTTCTCTGGTGCAAACCCCTCTTTCCTGTCTCTGCCCCCTGCTGGGGTCTTAACATCCATCTGGTTGGCTCTTCAACCGCATGGAGGTCCGAACTAATCATCTCCCCATGTGTACCTGTCCGTCGGGCATGATCCTGCACATCAATAGATACTCCCTCCATGGGCTCATAAGTCACAGGGATCATAGTAATATCAATCACATCTCATCATCAATATTATTAAACATGTGCATGAAACCCCTTTTACCCCTGTCAAGTGCTCAAAGACATTATACAAATCTGCAATACAAGTTTGGGGGAGGTGACAGGGCGTCCTATTGGGCTAGTGTCCACTGGAAAAGGGATGTTTCCGGAAGAGATTAAATCCAAGTCGTGTAAATGGGTGAGGTGGATAAGGGATGTCCTGACAGGGGTACAGTGAAAGCAGGGAGATGCAGGGCTTACCTGTCGATGCCTTTGTAGAAGGTGAGTTGCACCTGTCCTGGATGCAAATGTTTCCAAGCCCATTCACGCCATTTATTCTTTATTCTTTATTGTTTTTTCTTCAAGAAGCTAATCAGGGGACACTGCCCTGGCGTGGTGACTAGTGGTGGCAATGTTACCCACAAGCACTTTCACGGATATAAGAAGGTTGGCTCGTGATGAGACCCCCTTTCTCTTGGCCATGCAACCAAGAGCCACTACCCTGGCGTGGTAACCATCTACTAGTAGTGTCATACCGTTAGGTACCCATGGAGCTAATAGGCTGGCTCGTGATGAGACCCCCCATCCTTTGACTAGATCTTGTTTTATTATTTTTTATGGGTCCCTCTTGTTTCTTACTGAGAAGCCTTTTATTGCTTTCTCGGGGATCCCTTGGCGAAGCATCTCAAGGTTTTATTTTTAGGCTTTTATCTTTTGCTAGCTTGCTTTTACCTTATGGGCCTTTAGCCCCTTCTTCCCACAAGGCAAGGTGCAACCCTTAAATAATTAGCCAACCCAATGCCTGGACCAGTGTAATGGGGTGGATGAGCAAGAAGCAAGATGAAAAAAGTGGTAATATGACGGGAGCAGACGATGAATTTTCAAAAATCCCCCCAGTGGCAACTCATTACCTATGGGCACATGCTTACTAGGGCATCCTGTCATTCCCCCTAGACATGGTCAAGTGGACAAGTATAAGATCCAAGCATTTGTTAGAAACAAAAGGAATTAAATGCACGCATTCAAAGGTTTTGAGGATCAGAGTGACACATACCATGATACCCGAACTCATTACCTCATGGAGCAAGAACCATCTCTGATACATGACCAAGACGAAGGTGATGGATGTTATTGTTGCTGACAAAGTGGAGGCGCTGAAAGGGAGAAAAGATGGGCCCTCCAGGGCCATGCTCAAGTTGATCTGGCTCTCGGTACTCCATATCTAGAACCTGTGGGCCTCGAGACATGATCTCTTAGTTATCCCTAAAAGTGGGGGATAACAGGCTCATTTGAGGAAAGAAAGATTTTATAAGGGCACTTATAATAAATTGAAGTTTAAGAAGATAGGGCCATGTAAAATTTTAAGGAATTTTTTTGATAATGCATTCAAGTTAGATTTACCTAATCATTTGGACATTTTACCAATTTTCAATGTTGCAATTTTTTATGTTTATCATGAGAGCATCGAAGAAACAGTGTAACATCCCAATTTTAATCCCTGGGAAATTGCAATGTAATTGCACATATGTAAAATAGGCTAGTGAGCCAATATGATTTGGGCTGAAGTGCCTGTTACCCCTCCATGCCTACAATTAACTAGAGGAGATCATGTCTCGTGGCTCGTAGTGGAGACAATGATCATGACCATGATGATGATGAGCATGTCCACAAATGGCATCCCAACAACCCCCCTCATTTGCCTCTACAGTTACAGATCAACCAAGGTCATCACATCCAAGCAATCTAGTGAATGGGAGATGGTAAGCCAGCATCACCATGAGGTATGTTATTCCTTCTTTCATGCGAAGTGTTGTGCTTAATTTGTTGGGCATGTATATGAGGATCTTTGGCTGAAGTTGGATAATGGATCACTTGCTTGAGAAATTGTGTTTGTTGTCTTGTTTCACCTTGGTGGTCAGCTTTTGTTCCCTAGTCCTTTATTGTCACCGCCCAGGAAAAGGGGGTACCACTGGGGGGGCGTCACAAGGGTAACATATTGTTCCCCACCATACTTAACACCTTCCATCTTGGAGCCTCTCATAGTGCACTAAACTTCGATAATGGGTAATGATCCATTCTCTCATGAGAAGAAGGGGCTGAAGGCCTAGAGGTTGATGCATTTATTATATATGTATATGCTATAAATGATAAAGGCCACCATAAAAGCCATAGGACAACTTGAGCTCTCCCCCCTCTAATGGTAATCGCCCCTTCTCTTGATGCGAATGAATGCACAATCATAAAGGACCGTAGCCCAGTAAAAATGAAAGAATAAAGCTTGAAATCTGTAAAGGGGACTTGCTAGATAAAGACTGGGTATCAAAAGGAAATTAAGGGGTTCGAAATGCAAAAAGTACCGAGGAAAGGGTATCTCAAGTAGCAAGCGCTCCCTCTACAAAGGCGCATGTAGAAATGGATTTAATGACACCACAATCCATTAAGTAAGCCCTAATTCATAGCACTATCACACTTACTCTTGAAGGGTTTCTTTCTTTCACTGCTTCCCTCGGGACCTATCCCTCTACTTGGGTATTTTATTTCCTATCTAGGTTGGCACACCTAATAGGGTTGGATGAAGGCCCTCCCATATTCAAACTTTCCAACTCACATGAAGTCATGGGTTGGTGTGATGCTTGAAGGAGACATTGAGGTGAATTGTTTACATGGCTTATATCTTAAGTAACGACTTACTTTGCATGATTTAAGATCTAATATCTCTTATGAACATCAGTTTACCTTTTCTTATACTCTGCTTTGTTTTGGATGGCCCTGACATGGTTCTTTGAGGGACGTCTTGGGTTTTCAGCTAGGATGTTGTGCCTTTATTGCAGGACTTTGGCACATGTGATGCAGAGGAATGAGTCATCCAGTGACTTACCATCTTCCAACATGAGCTCTCACATTCTTGGAACCTTGGACGATGGACAAATGGGCTTGGTTTGAGCAAATTTGGTCATGATGGCACACAAATGGGCTAAAATCCCACAGGCTGGGCAGAGTACCCCAGGGCTTATTATTCACTGGATCAAAGACATTGCAGCAGGATAAAACTAGACACCATGTAGAGACAAGATGCAACTCCCTCCACCTTGGATGTAGTGCCCTAAACCCTTGACGTCACCCTCCATTTGGTCATGACGTCATCTTCTAAGGTTTGATGGTGTTAGGGTTTGATGGACACTTGGGGTACTAGTTGTGATTTGGCATCACCATGCATGAGGAGACACATCATTGCCATTACTCCACCTTGGGATGCTTCCACATGGCCTTTGGAGGCCCTCTCTTAGCCTAGGAAGGCTTGACATCACCACATGTGTGGCATTAATGATGTGTTATTTGCATTTTTTCATTTCCTATAGGTTAAATGAAGGGTCATCCCCACTTCTAAATAAATTTTGACATGTTGTATGGACAAAACATACTGCCTAGCCTCATATAAGAAGGCTAGCGCTATTTTCATTTGCATCATCACAATTCCTCACACATTGTGGGGTTACACTCCTAAAAAGTTTGCTATTTCATCCTTCTTAGTCTTTTTCTCTTAGGCGCTATACTTGAAGGAGGATTCTTGTGGATGTTATTGCTCTCTTGGAGGGATATTTTCTGCAATTAGGGTTTCGATGTCTTGATTCTTGGAAGTAAGTAATTTGCTACAATTTTATCTTTGGTTAAATGTTATATGTGTTAAATTGCTATCTTGTTGCAAGTCTCTTTATCTTGTTAAAACCCTAAGAGGGGAACATAAGTAATTCTTTCCCTCATAAAGTCTTATTTGTCCAAGTTTGTGAAACCTCCTTGCTAGGGTTAAAAGCCTAAGGCCCAAAAGTGATTGCACTTTAGGGTTTTAACCCTAGACTTTGATCCTTGACCTAGTTGAAACTAGAAGAAAGGAAAAACGACACCTAGGGCCCAAAAGTGCTTGCACCATATGTACCTTCTTCATCAAAGTCTAAGGCCTAAGGCCCAAACGTGCTTGCACCTTAGGGTTTAGACTCTACCTCTTTTGTTTCACTTAGATCAATCTTCAAGTTTAATGCGTTTGAGACTCCATAGGCCTTAGAAGACAACGACACTGATCTAAGAGTGTTATTGTGGCTAAAGTGGTTGTTAAAATCAATATTTACTCTCTCTCATACATCCTACTAACTTTACTAAACCTAACCCTAGCAAACTTCAAGTATTTTTTGCTGCTGTTATAAAAGTTTGCTACTGCCACTGCAAACTACATTAATTTGCTGCATACATCTATTTATAAGTGGCTTAACTTGTTCAAAAATTACCTCTAGCAATTGGACAATAATCTACTTGATGAATGCTTTCTTTTTATGGTGAATTGTTACATTTCTAAGCATTATTTCTTGTTGTTGTTGCAAATCTTTTATTGCTGTAACATAATAGTTTACTGTTGTAATTTGCTACAGCCATAGCAATTTTACTTGTCTAGTGTCTAAGGAAGTCATTATTGTATGCTTTAGCTTGGTAATTGTCAATATATGTTGCAAATTGTTTATTGTCTCATACAGGTACAACAATTGCCCTGCAACTCTTCATTTCCTTCCTAGAACTAGACCTAACTGACAGGTGATCAAGATAGGGGGCGATAGGCTTGGCTATATCTTGCTATTTGATCCCTTGAGGTCACTAGAGAAGCCTCCCTTGTAGTGGACCTCTTCCATCACTATAACGAGGGAAGCCCCTACTTAGGTGATAGTGGTAGGTTCTTTCATAGTTACACAAGATTTGGGGATCTTGTGAAGGGATTTGCACAAGTACAAATCTTGTGATAACAGTGCCTGTAATGATTTTAGGCTGGAGAGCCTAGCATTGTAATCTATACATACACTGATTAATAATAATACATTGCTAGTTGCGATACGAGAGGGATGATAACATTGGGGGGCTATGATTCCATAAGAGAGGGGGTTGAATGGGGGTTTTTGAGGGGATTCCAGAATCCCATGCTATTTTCGTAGGTTAATTTGTCATTAGCCATCTAATCCTCCTTTGATTTATTGAAACCAATCATTTAATAAGAAGTATCGGTTGAGTACATGCATGTAATAGGTTAGTGGGAAAGTTATCTCACCTAGTTATGACAGCATGGGTTGAGTACAATCATTCTTGGAAAATGTGGGAGTCAAGAATGCATGGAAGACAAGGAAGAGAAAATTCGAGTAGAAGGGGAGACGAGTTTTTATAGCTAGAGGAAGAGAGAAAAAACATGGTTTAGTATTGGAAAAGAGGAGCCAACCATGCTGTGTGGAAAAATAGCCATGAGAGGCTGGTGATAGTTATACAGGATGCAATTATAGCTAGATTACCTAGATCCCTAGCTAAGAGATTCCTAGTCGGTTTGCGTTGGAGCCTTGGATGGGATGGATGTTGTCTGAGGGACTGTGGTGCAAAGAAGGAAATCTCATCCCTTGGATTGTGCAGACTAATGGGGAAGATAGATGGGTGGTTGGAATTGTTGTAGTTGCATTTTAGCTTGGCAACAGAGTTGGGAATTACATCAAGAGACAGGTTGTCATGCCTGTTATGATGTTTCTGTTGGGAGATTTCCCAAGAGCCTCTATAAGGCTGTGGTGAGCACTTTTGTTACAGTTGGGTTTCCTGGAGCCCCCAATTGAGAGATTCCTAGCTGGTATATGTTGGAGCCCTAGAGGGGATAGAGATTGTCTAAGGGACTGCAGTGCAGAGAAGGAAATCTCAGCCCTTGGGTTGTGTAAAATGATGGGGAAGAGAGCTGAGTGGTTGGAATTGTTGTTGGAGTCGCATTAATGTGAAATTGTTGAGTATTGGGTGGTTGTGTGGATTGTAGCCAACCATAGGAGTCGTTTCCCCCTTGTGGACTCATAGCCCCAGCTTGAGGGTGACATGATGTTGAGAGAACTGGAGTAGTAGAGCCCACGGTTGGGAGGAACACCCCTCGTACGTAGCAAGTTGGTGACATTTCTCAGTAGATAAGCGTTTTGGTCATTGATGTTATTTATTATTTTAATGTTGTGTGGCACTGTTGCGTTTTACTCCGTATTTTGGTGTTTGAATGTTGTTGTGTATGCTTTAATAGTCTGCATTCACATTTTAAAAATTAATTCTAGATGCACGGGTATGTTTGTCATGTTGCGTGCATTTTTAAATTGGTATCAGAGTTATGTTAAGTCGATTTGGTAGTAATGTGACTCAGTATGGGATCTGGGTATGTTACAATTCGATATTAGAGTGAAGGTTCCAACACCGAACCAGTATAGGCCATAGACCAACACAAATTTGATAAATTCATTGTTGTAGATTTTTATTCTGCGTTTAATTTGGGGAAAACGAGAAAATCAGAGTGGAATCCCCAATTTTTTTAGAAAATTCACGTCCAATTTGCACCCAAAATAGTCAAAGAGATGATTAACTACATTGATCTGCAACTTACAGAGTTAAACTTGACCTAGGAAGTCGAATTTGGTACTTTCATGGTGGTTGTGGAGTTTGGAAAAATCAACGGCCTAGATCACATATGATCCAGAGATCGACGGTCAAGGTTCATCTCGGATTTGGTCAAAAAATTCCTAAGTTGAGTTTACTTGAGTTTGTCGAAGACAATTTCTTGGTTTGCCAAAGTTGAGTTGACTTGAGTTCACTAAAAACAAATTTCTTAGTTTGTCGATGAGCATATATTCATGTTCACTGATGAAGAAAAACTTTGAGTCTACCAATGTGAAAATTTTATAGTTTGACAATGAGACCATTTTATAGTTTGTCGAAGTGCATTTTTTAGTTTGGCGATGAAGAAGAATTTTGTACTTCGTTGAAGAAAGATTTTGAAATTCGTCGAAGTGCATTTTGTATTTTGGTGATGAAGAAGAATTTTGTAGTTCGCTGAAGAAAGATTTTGAAGTTCGGTGATGGAGACCATTTTGTAGTTCATCGAAATGCATTTTTTAGTTTTGTGATGAAGAAGAATTTTGTAGTTTGTCGAAGAAAGATTTTGAAGTTCGGTGATGAGGAGCATTTTGTAGTTCGCTGTAGGACAAAATTTGAAGTTCGTCGATGGAACAAATTCTGAAGTTTGTTGATGGAACACATTTGACATTCATTGGTGGGACACATTCCGAAGGCTGTTGATGGGACACAATTTTTGGTTCGCCGATGGGACAAAATTTTTGGTTCACTGATAGAAAGAAATTTGACTTTGTCGATGGAAAGAAATATCCGGTTGCTAATAAAGGGAAATTTTTGGATCATTGATGGAGGGATTCCTTAGTTTGTTGATGGAAGAATTGTTTAGTTCGTCGATCATCGATGAATTATTTTGATTGTTGATGCAAAATAAAAGAGGAGTGTCGATGAAAAGGAAAAGGATGGGAACATGGCTGCATCAAGGGAGTGGCAGGGGAACATCAACGCTGCATCAACAATCACGTGTCGTGCCACATCAACCAGTTGCCACGTCAACAAGATGATGGTATAAAAAAAACAAGTTTGGAGCCAAAATCTTGTTTTAGCCATAACAGGAGTCGAGAAACTGAAAACTAAATGAAAATTTGGGGTTAAGTCCACAGTATCAAGGGGCATAAAAGTGTTAGTGAGTCCCACTTGCTGATTGAACTCCAGATTTTTAGAAATTGTTAATTAATAGTTTTTTAAGAACATGGCGGTACTTCTTGATAGAGGTCCTGTTGTTAATAAAAAAATTACAACGAGTCAAGAGAATAGACACGAAGAAACCTAGTGGAGAAATTGGCCAAATTCGAAGGGGTTTGGAATGGAGACACAAAAACAAGCCAAAATCCACTATTTCGGGATCTTTTGAGAATTTTTCAGATTTTCGAAGGAGAAAAAGGGACCGCAAATCACAAATCTGGAAAGCTCTATGTACTCGACATTTTACCTCCTCAACAAGATGGACAACTTTGTCTTACTGGATTTTTCCCAGTTTTGCTCCGTTTGAGAGATAGCAGTTTTAGCCAAAAATTCAAGTCTGGAGAAAATGTAAAAAGGGCAAAGTTGACAATTCCAGATTTATGCAGAATTTGACTGGTACATCAAATCATTGATTTGGAAGTTGATGTGTACGCACAATTAGGAATACTATCTATATCTAATATAAAATTTTCCTAGTTCTCCCCAGTTTTCCTTCTACAAGTGGTGGAAGTTGGCCTCTTAGATTAATGGTACTAGTGTGCTAAGTGCAAAGAAGGGGCAAAATTGCTCATTTCAAATAATCATAACTTTCAACTCAGAACTCAAATTGAAGTATGAGTATATCCATTGGAAAGACAATTCAGAGGACAACATGAAATAAGGTCTAAGTTATCCAAGGAACATCTGGTTGTTTTAGAAAGTTGCAAGAAAAAGGACATTTGGGCTTAGTGAGAATTACCACTGTTAAATGTGGAAGATTTTCCAAAGTAGTTTTACTTTTGGTAAAGAGTTTCAGATGATAGGTGCATATCAAACATGGATGTTGAGCAAGAAAAGTTATCTACATTTCATGATTTTCTTGTGCAGTGGTGCGGAGGCACGCATGGAGGTGCAAAGCATGACAATGAGAATGGTTGTTTAATAGCAGGTAAAAATGTTTGAACCAAAGATTAAGGATGAACAAGAACACTCATGAAAGAGTGTTATGTCAAGGCTATGAATGAAGATTGCGAAGGTCTGTTGCAGATATGATTCCAGGTCAACCATAAAGGAACCAAGAAGTTAGTATCTTAATAAAGAGGGGCATAATGCATATATGACATTCATCGTAAATGGTAAATGCAATTCAGTTTTAAACAAAAGAGCCAAGGGATGATCTGGTTGTGATAACTGATAATATATGAGGTGAATGAACGATGATAGGTATGAAGAGTCACAAGAGCTCTTAGGTATTGGATTTGAATATTTATGCTACAAGAGAACGTTCAACAGAGGTATGGAAGATCATGACCAATACAACTAGTTATTATGTATAGCCAAGCAACAATGACAAAATAAGAAGCATGGAGCAAGCCAACAAGTGAAGTGTGACACTAATATGTACAAGGACGGACGAGTCATCTCTGTGGACAAGTGTATGAATGCATGGGAAGAGTTGCAAGCCATGAACCAACGACTATGTTGGAAAATTCAAAGCAAGAAATACACTAGTGTTATCAGAGTGCACAGTGGAAGTGTGGTACAAGAGAAAAGAATTCAATAAATGAGATAATGAAGGTTCATTCATTTTAAAGGTGCCATAGGGAGAATGCTTAAGTTAGCTAGAATATATTGTAGCACTCAGGAATGATGACGATAATGAAAGAGAATTGTTGATGCAATTGCGGTAGCAACAATTGTGAACATGACCAGTAGGATAGCAAAGGATAACAAAAGAAGATGGAAAGGAGGACATGAATGTAGAATTTCAATGTGTTGAAATGTTGATTAATGCAGTGTTCCACGGGGACGCGTCCCCCAGGGTGTGGTGCACACCCCCCACGTTTCCCCACGTCCTCCTTTTGAGGAAAAGAGGGGAGACGAGGGGGGTGTGTTTCCCCAAAAGGGTTGCTTCTGGGCGTTCCCCCTCAAAAATGAGTGCTTCTAGATGCACCCCCTCCAAAGGGGAACTCCGGGGCGTCCCCCTTGAATTTTTGGCTAATAAAACTTAAAATTAAAAAAATAAAAATAAAAAAAACAAAAACAATTTATTAAAAAGTTAAAAATTAATTTATCAAGCAAATTAATGACAACTTCTCAGGTAGGTTTTTAAGAGTTGCCTTAGTTAAAATTCAGTATTTGAATGGATGTTTATGATAAGAGTGTTCTCCTTTAACAACTCAATTCACTATTGCTACTTTTTATTTGAGGAACCCAATACTTATTATTTTAGCCGTTGCTGTTCTTTGCAAAATGGTCTTTGATATTCACTAATGTTTTTAAATTTCACTCCTGGGTGCTTATCGACTGTCGTTTGCCAAGTTTGAATCATTCGTCTAATAAAGAAATAACCTTTTAAGCTCCATTCTTCGAAAGACAGGTCCCAATGAGGGGTCAGAAGTTCGATTCCCATCGACACCCTCCCTCCCCCAAAACAAAAGTAAATACAAGACAATGATTTGGCGAGAAAAAAGAAACGATCCCAGCAAAATACCTGATCAAATACATCTCGCTTAGCCATCTCGTCCCAGAACCGGAGGCAAGCAAGAGCTACTAAAACTGTGAGAGCTGCTGCTACTGTATCATGTACAATTTGGTTGTGTGTGGATATAATGGGAATAGACAACCCACGATTAAACCATGTCAAATCCATCAAACTCTCGATTTTAGCAGAGCATGTCCCATATCCGCCATTGTGAGAGCATTCCCCTTTAAAGTCATCCATAACAGCTCTGAATGGACTGCCCCTAATGAGTAAGGACCCACTAAAATATCTTGTAGAGGGAGCTGAATGCTTGTTGAACAAATTCAAATGAGGCAGTTTAGTGGGGATTTCATGCACAGGAGACCTCGTGAATGGAGA
>ML827536.1:2486-16271 GCA_009831015.1 Picea engelmannii | reverse complement strand
GCATTAATAGAAAAACTTTATTTCTATTAATGACCTCCCCTATGTGGTGGGGGGCATTAATAGAAATACTTTTTTTCTATTAATGACACCCCCTACCCACATTATTCATATTTATTACTTGAAAAGATTAGATCTTCCTTAATATTAGGGATTAGTCTTTAGGAGTTAGTAAGGTTAGATTTTTTAAAGGAAAGGTTAGAGTCTAAATGAATTAATAGAGATTAGAAGGTCTTTTCAAGGTCTTCCTTACTCTTTAGAGATTAGATAAGCTTTAAGTATAAAGGTATTCGATGTTTATGTTAATTTGCTTCACATGTTTATTTATCTTTTCATTGTTTAGTAGTGATGATTTTTTATGTGATTATTAGAATTCTCTAAACTTACATCATGTAAATTTAAACTTGTAATCTTTTAGAAAGAAATATATATTTTTAACTATTATACCCATAAAATTTAACATACAAAATAAAATAAAATAAATTTAACAAAATTTAATTTATATAAGTAATTTGCAATCAAAATATATATATATTTTTAAAAAGTGTAAAGATAATTTAACAAAATTTAATGCAATCAAAATTTGTATACCTTCTTTAAGAAACCTTCTCAAAACCTTAATTATATAAATTAAAAAACTTGAAAATATAAAAATTTATAAAATTATCATATGATCAAATATTTATAAAAATAATTTAAAAAAATTCTTATCCCCTAATTTCCTTAATTTTAAATAATTATATATATAATTTCTATAATTTTAAATAATTATGCCAAAGGCATTCTTATGGACAGGTTTTGTCCAAAACCTGTCAACAGGGCAATTTTTTTTTTCAGAAATTACCTTAATAATTACTCCTTGTCCATTAGACCCGGATGAGAATTGCTGCTCATCCAACCAAACAAACAAATGAAATTCAATCAAATGGGCGGCTTTCTATTATGTGGTCGCCTCTTTTTTATTGCCACGTGGATCGACAGTCCACCATCGCGGCTTTCCATTTCCAGTTCGTTCGTACGGACCACCGGGTTTTGGAAATATGTATAATTACTTTTTACTGGATCCCAAAAGATATGAAACCAGATATATGGGCAAGTTTGGATGTTTAATGCAGATGGCTGTATAATGACTGTACAGTACAATAGGAAGACTAAATAGTCTGGAGATGAAAAGACAGAACAGGAGGTTAATTTATGACCAAAGTGCAGAGTACAATCCCATCAATACAAGAATGAGTTATAAAATATTTTTTTTAATTTTTTAATTTTTAAATTAATTTATTTTTTGATAAATGAATTTCAAACTTCATAAAAATTGTCAAATCAATCGGTCATGCACAATACAAAGTAGACAATAATTTTTTATGACATGGTTAAGGTTGAATTAATGTACACTTATTTCTTTTCTTCAATTTTGATTTATTTTCCAAATTATCTTAATTGTTATCAACACGTGTAATCCACCTATCCTAACATTCAATACTATTTAGCAAACCACATATTAATCACTATGAAAGATTTAAATAATTTAATTGGAGATGATAACTGTAACCCTATGATTATTAGGGTGAGCCATACCCAAATCAATGAGGACATTCGAGGAGGATAATTATATTTATTAACATAGAAACTTGATACTCAAATCAGTTCATACATTCAAGGACGATATTATTAATGTTGATTTTATGACAGGACGAAGATTGAGGGTGTCTCGGATTCGAAAAATCGTGGCGTCTGGCTTGGAATTTGACGTACCACAAGACATATTTGACAGGTATAACCAATATATGAGGGAGTAGACTAACTCGAGAGTTGGATCCATTTTTTAGGAAAAAAAAAGGGTTAAATTAGGTCAGATTTTCAAGGGTAGTCTGAATTTTGTATGGATCAAAGTTTTATGCATTTCAGAACCTTACTCCAGGAATTTTGCCCCATTTTAAACCAACCTAGATGCTCAATCAATCAGAGCTCTGGATTGGCTGAAAATTTAAAATGGAGTCGCTGAAAAACCTGCCAGAAAAATAACTCGGGAGGAAAGATTACTCCCGAGTTAGCAACTCCCACTCCATATTTGAGCGGTTAAGGATGTGATGTGACCTCCTATTATTCTTCGGGCTTGACCTGTTGAACCATCAGTTTCAAATCCTCTAGTTGCAGATTCAACGGTAGCGTCGAAGCCAACATCTATGCTAGTGCCAGTTGCTTGTCCTTCTTGGGTTGTTTGTTGCTACTGGGTAGGGGGAGAACTACCTTGTTACTCCCTTCCTGTAGCACTTGAAGCTTCCAAATCTACTATATTAGAGGCGATACTCCCTTTCCCCAGTTTTTTCAACTTGAAAACAAATCAGGACAGGAAGGAAATGAATCTGTGAACATTCCTTCGTGATTCCAAGAATTCATAACGTCCCAGCGCAACTGTTAACTTTACCCGGTCAATTTCACCTTCATTCAAGGGACTGGGACACCTACATTCTAAGGGCACCGAGCGCCTGGGTTAGATAGCGCTGCTGGGTTTCTGCGGCTTGGGTCTCTGCTGCTAGGGCATAGTCGAATGTAAAGCGTATAACACTACGACTTATTAGTCCCTGCCATAGGCATAGAGGGACTATAGCAATCGATAAAGCGTTGACTACATATTAGTTTGTCCTTTGACCGGAAATATTTGCACAATACCTATTATTGGAGCTATGGAATTAAAAGAATATATTTTTATATATTAAAAAGTAACATATATGTACCAATCTGATTGGCTAAGAGATTGGAGGTCTTATTGCTAGCTTCGTTATTCCCAATGTACTATATGGCAACATATCCAAATTTTTTCTAGTAGACAGTATGTTTTAATCATATATTTTTCCTGTATATTGCTTGAAGGTCGATTAATGTTACCATTAGTTTGAATATTTGTATTAGCATTTTCTGCTACCCGAATATACCCGTCAGTTTTGATATGTACTAAGCATATTGAAATGTTTGCATATCCAAGCTTTGTATATTTCTTGAAATTTATTGACAATTATTCTGAGATGCCTCAATAGGCCTGACAACGTAAATGTTTACATGACGGGACGTCCTCCAACATCCTTGACAACGTAAATGTTTGCATAACACGAGGTCCTTAGACAGCTTGAGAGTCTTAAATGTTTATGTAAATACGGTTCTCGGAGTACATGCCAGTTCAATAGCCATTGTATGTTTCATCCTTGTTCTGCCAGTGAAGCTACACACATTGTTTATTGGTTCAGTGACTGCTTCTTCTTTGCTGGTTTGTCGAGTGTTGCCATTGTATGTTTCATCCTCGTAATCGTTGAAGCTAGATACATTGTTTACTGGTTCGGTGAGTGGTTCTTCTTCGTTGGTTTCTCGGTTGTTGTTTTTTGTTGTTTCGCTCGCGATTTGACCTGTGCTTTTGCATTTCATCGTTCGAGAGTAAGTTTCGATGCCATAGTTTCATTTTGTATTCCTTGTTTGTTGTTCAGTGTTTGCAGTTTGCAAGTAAGAATGTTTTCTTATTTGTAGTCGCATGTTCCTTGTATGTTTTCGGTTCCTTTTCTGCTTCGACTGCAGTTTTGTAATCGTTGGAGATACACATGTTGTTCACTGGGTCGGTGGCTTTTGTTGGTTCGTTGGTTCCTAGGTTGCTGGTTCTGTTTGTTTTCCTGGGGTTTGCACTTTGGGGCCCTGGGGGTGTAGTTCAACCTCTTCGTGCTTTCTCGCTGGTTTGGTCCTTGCTGGTTTCTTTTCTTTGATTCGGCCTTGCAGGGTTGGGGTGCAGCGACAGTGGTTGGAGCTTTTCTTTTTTCTTTTTTTTGGATTGTTATTGTTTTTTGGGGGCGCTTTACGGTGTTCAGCCCCTGCACCCACCAGTCAATCTGCAGTTGTGTTATTTTCCATTTTTTCAGAGGCCGTTATCTGTATTTCTGTGAGATTTTCTTAGTGCTCGAGTCCTTCCATGAAAGAAAATAGTTACATACAAAATTGTTGGAGGATTACATGTGAAGTTACAATATCTACTGTTTTTTTGTTGGAATAAAGCATATGTATGCAACCTACATTTATAGACCATGTATGGTCAGATGTGTGGATATGACATGACATGTTCTTTCTCCTTTAGATAAACTGGTGTGCGCACGATACAATTTGTGTTGTGCTTGAGATATGATATGTTCAACAAAGATTCTTCAAGATTATATTTTCATGTCTAGAAGCATGTCTGGGTAGTTTTCCACGGAAAACTGAGAACTTGTATCGTGGGCACAACAGTTTGTGTAGAGGATAAAGAACATGGTGAAAGGGCATATCTGGATGAATTGCCAGGGAAAACCAGAAATCGTTTAGCTGCGGCCATGCAATTGCGTGATATTTTCTACCTTGTAATATATTTTGGCCAGGGAAAAAAAAGCTAGACGTTTACATCCATGGATAGAGAAGTGAAAAGGTTCAAGTTTCTGCCTTTGTAAACTATTCGTTGAGTCAGTTTTGTTGTATCTACATATTGCTTGTTCTCCAGTGAATACCAACTTTCATCGATGTTCATTGAATTTTGTGGGTTCCCACATTGAAACAAACAGAGTAGCTGGAGAAAAGGAGGGAGTCTTGACTACATCGACTGAAGAGGATATAGAAAGGTGCATGCTTGTACTGTTGTTTCATATTGCGTTGTTTTGTATTTCATTTATGGTTTGTATATGTGTTAAACTAGTTGCGTGCCTTCCTACATGGTAAGTTATCTTGGTTGCATACGTTCCTTCCTGCATACTAAGCTAGTTTATGTTCGTTGTGTTTGCGCTGCATTGCTGCATTTACAGAAACATAATCGTTGGACAGGATGAAGGACTCTTTGGCGGGTAAATAGACCTTTTTCTTTTTCTTTTAGATGTTTGTTTTCATACTAACTTTCCTTCATCTCGATTGCATCTTCGGCGTTGCTGCCTTGGAAAAAACAAGTTGCTTGGATAGGGAGATGAATTCTTCTGTGCAACAACAGAGGGTTCTGTGGTACAATCTTCTAAAAGGTATACCAAGTGTGCCGGTAAATTAAATATACAAATCGGGAGGGAGCATATAATATTAGACTTGAAAATGATGATTTCACAATAATGGACCTTTCTGCGCTCCCTGTTTCTACATTGTCCATTTTCTATTATCCCTTTTGTTTTCTAATTCATCTGCTTAGTGTGGTTTTCGAAAATTCCCTCGTGCGTCGGTTGGCGGACTAACAAACTGACATATGTGGTCTTGCTTCTACCTTATTCCATAGTTACCCACTTTGTCGATTGCGGCTGCCAGGTTGGCAGGTTGAAGATTGCTCCCCTGGCTTCCGGGGGTCCGCGATATACAGATTGGCCATGGTGACCCGCGGTCACTCCCTATTTACCAATAAACATTTCTCCAGTTAAAAAATTAAGATGCATACAATTTTACGATTATTTGGTCCTTCCAATGGACAATATACAATGCATATATTTGTTTAGTCCCGATGTTCATCTGCACAAGTTGGACTAGTGAGACGACCATGAGCAGTCATTCATCCCAGACATCAGCAGACCGACAAGGCCAAAGGTAAAAATGCATATGTTGTGCTCTTACTATGTTTACTAAACAAATTTCCCGGGCTATATATTCATCTATGGCATGGAAAATATGTTGATGCCATTTGCAATACATGGTTTCTAGCTCGCAATAAGTATCAACAAGTACAAGTGAAACACCGAACGTGTTGCATGTTCCGCAGACCAAGAGGTGTGGTTGTGAAACTGTGGCTCCATAGTTCATCAATACTATTTGTGTACTTGTAGCACACTACCATTCACTTTAGTTTTCCTGTTCAAAAAATGTCATCAGGTCTAGAGTTGTGACATCCAAAGTACTGTCAATAGAGGGCTTGAACAACCGCCAAACTAGACAACTGTTCGTCGGGGACATAATGGTTGTTTATACCACCTACTTGGACAAGGCAAACAAAAGTAGATCCATTATGCGTGTTGATATGACAGACAAGGACACCATGATGACAGTCACACTGACTGTTCCTCCACAACTTGTCCAGAAACATGCATAAAAGATATTGCTGCGTAATGATATATCCATTACAAATTTTAATGTATTGCCCAAAACAGTGTATGACTGTGGTGATTGCGATCGAATTATTTTGCTCAACGAAACAAGCATTGTGGAAAAAATTCCTGCTATTTGTTCAGAATATCGCTTCCTCCTGGACTCGATTATCAGGCAGCTTGCACAGAGCACTGATATTTACCCAATCAGAATGATTGGGGTTGTTGTGACACTGGCGAGAAAATTTGGGTCGCAACACATTCTCCATATAAAGGATGGAGAGTCAGACAACGACAAGGCAATGGTACCGCTTTTCATATTCAGTTTTGTTCTTAACTTTCGCGTCTGCATATATGTCGGATAAGTTACACAAATATTGCACTGTTCCATGTTGCAGCTACAATTGTTCGATACATATTCAGATTTGTTTTCGTCAATGGAACAACAATAGCATAGAGGGCAGATTCCACTTATGTTGTTCAAAAATATAACAAAGAAGAAGGATGCTAGAGAAAGGATCTTTCGGACAACCCAGGCAACATTTGTAACAGAGTTGCGAGCAGATATAGTAGAGGATCTGGAGAAACTAGCTAGCTCTACAATTGTTGTGCACATACATCCACAAAATCATCCTCACTTTACTTATAGAAATAGCCTTCAACAAATTTCTGCACCTGTTTACTTTTTCTTTTTTGTTTTACAGGGGAAGGGGGGATGCAACTGTGTATTATATTGTTCAATGTATTAATCCCTTTTCTCGCGTTGCTAGGTTGAAGGTCTTTTAGTTGCAACCAATGTGTACTCGACCCCCTTTGAGCCTATATGTGCAAAATGCCATTCCGCTGCTTCTGCCTTCGCTTTGATAAGTGATGATACAATTGATTATCTGCGATGCGATGAAAAATGTCCATATATTTATGGACATTGCGTCAATGGTGTTATCCGAACCGTGGACAACACAACTGTGCAGTGTTCGGTTAGGCAACCTCTGTTACAAAATGTGCTTCCTGAATTGACAGAGTTGTCGTATGAAACATATTTACACAAAAAGGCAAGCAGTGTCTATATGTTGCAGTAACTTCGGATACAAAGCAAATTCACCTTAAATGAGGACAATGCAATTTTGCATATCGGCTGAAGAAGGGCAAAAAATAAAATTAAATCAAACTTTGGGAGGAAACGAAAATACCTCATGTCTCTCTGTAATATTTGTTCAACATCCAGATGAATGTTCGTTTCAATAGAAAAGGAATGTGCCGACGTCTTTTCTTTGTATATCAAATTGTTTGGTGCAAAGGTTGATGGGTTCTGCTCAATGGAACCTTCTGGGAACTTTCTTCCGGGCTGTTTAAAGTATGGTTGGTTCTTGGTTATCTGGTTTGTCTGTCAATTTGTATACCGTGGAACTCCAACTCTTCTTTGGAGGACACATAACAATATAGTTGATTTTTTTTGGCCAGCTGGCACGCAGATCCGCCTGATAATTTCTATGGCGTTGTGACGCAAATGTACTATGTGACTTGTTTTGACAAATTTCTTTGATCGGTGAACTTGGTCAAATTATTGTTGTGAAATAATTTGAAATCAACGAATATATAGTGTGCGAAGTGAAACTATCCTATCATACCAACAAGAGGCTCTTAAAATTCAAATTGATCGTTGTTTTCACAATTTTTGCTTATTCATTGAACTTGGTAAAATTAATATCTTAGAATAATTTGAAATCAACGAATATATATTGTGCAGAGTGCAATTGTGCTATCATATGAAAAAGAGGGCCTTAAACTTCAAATCGGTGCTTGTTATGCTTACGGTGATAGAATTTTACAAAAAAAATCTTTTGTTTCCTTCATTTTTTAAAAAATAAGCGATTTAACATCCTTTAATAATTTAATGTAATTCACTTGTACAATAACAATAGTTAATATAATTATTTTAGTGTTTGAAAATAATGTTTTTAGCTGAAGTTAGATAGGATGAGCATTGCTAAACAATTGCAATCTTGAACCCGCCATACGTGGAATCCGCAAGTCCACTTGTCAATTTGTATATCGCAGAAGTCTGGGTGATATTTGCAAGACACCGAACAAAAGAGGTTCAAATTTCATCCCACCAGGCCGAGAACCCGCGATCCAAAAAGTGCCCAAGTATGGAACGATGGATCCACATATGCTCTATAAAATCTCTTGTCCATACTTTCTAAAAGTACATGTTTACTATGTATTGCTCGTTTGTCAGAAAACTTTTATATCAGTCGCTCGACCACATTGTACAAAATTTCTCGTTTAATTAAATTCTGCAATAGCAAAAATTATTATTAATAATTTAGTATTGAAAATCACGTTTTTAGATATGTTAGATAGTTGATAGCGATTAGTATCTGTAAACAATGGAAAAATTGAACCCGCCAGCCCTCAAGTCCATATGTCAATCTGTATATCGCGGAACTCCGAGGGCTATTCTCGGGACAAGGAACAATGAAAATTGCAATGTTGAGCCACGCAACCCACAGGTCAGTTTGTCAAATTGTAAATCGCGGAGATGTGCCTGGTGTTTGTAGAGCGCGGAACAATAGAGGCCCAATTTTCAGCCTGCAAGCCCCACAGACCCGATAAAAAAAAATTGCTAGATATGAAATTCATACGGGATCGCTACAACACAATAAAACTGCAATGTTCAACCAACCAGCCCGAGTCCACCTGTTCACTTGTATATCGCGAAAGTCTGGGTGCTATTTGTAGGAGACAGAACATTAGAGAATCTATTTTTGGCTCGCCAGCTCGCGAACCAAAAACTGCCTAGGTATGGAATGAGGGATCCGCATATGCTGTATAAAATCTCATTCCATAGTTTATAAAGAGACAATGTCCACAAGTCTGCGTGTCAACTTGTATATCGCGGAAGTCTAGGTGTTATTTGTAGGACACAGAACAATAGATACTTAATTTTCAGCCTGCCAGGTCGCGAACCCACGATCCAAAAAGTGCCCAAGTATAGAATGAGAGATCCACATATGTTCTAGAACAATGTTTTTGTACAACGCGGAACAATAGAGGCCCAATTTTCAGCCCGCCAGCCCCAGAGCTCCCGATAAAAAAAAATCGCTAAATATGAAATTCATACGGGATCTCCGCATATGCTGTATAAAATCTCATTCCATACTTTATTTAGAGACTATGTCCACAAGTCTGCGTGTCAATTTGTACATCGCGGAAGCCTAAGTGCTATTTGTGGGACACAAAACAATAGATACTTAATTTTCAGCCTGCCAGGTCACGAACCCGCGATCCAAAAAGTATCGAAGTATGGAATGAGGGATCCACATATGTTCTAGAAAAATGTGTTTGTAAAGCGCGGAACAATAGATGCCCAATTTCCAGCTCGCCAGCCCCAGAGCCCCCGATAAAAAACAACGCTAAATTTGACATTCATATGGGATCGCTACGGGACAATAAAAGTGCAATGTTCAACCAACCAACCCGAGTCCACCTATCAATTTGTATATCGTGGAAGTTTGGGTGCTATTTGTAGGAGACAGAACAATAGAGACTCTATTTTCGGCGCGCCAACCCGCCAACCCGCGATCCAAAAACTGCCTAAGTATGGAATGAGGGATCTACATATGCTGTATAAAATCTCATTCCATACTTTATATATAGACTATGTCCAAAAGTCCGCGTGTCAATTTGTATATCTCAGAAGTCTAGGTGCTATTTGTAGGACACAGAACAATAGATACTTAATTTTCAGCCCACCAGGTCCCGAACCCGCGATCCAAAAAGTGCTCAAGTATGGAATGAGGGATCCTTATATGTTCTAAAACACTATCAATTTGTATATCATGGAAGTCTGGGTGCTATTTGTAGGAGACAGAACAATAAAGACTCTATTTTCGGCCCGCCAGGCCGCGAGCCCGCGATCCAAAAAATGCCTAAGTATGGAATGAGGGATCCGCATATGCTGTATAAAATCTTATTCCATACTTTATATAGACTATGTCCACAAGTCCACGTGTGAATTTGTATATCGCGAAAGTCTAGGTGTTATTTGTAGGACACATAAGTCTAGGTGGTATTTGTAGGACATGGAACAATAAATACTTAAGTTTCAGTCCGTTAGGTCGCGAACCTGCGATCCAAAAAGTGCCCAAGTATGGAATAAGGGACCTGCATATGTTCTAGAACACTATCAATTTGTATATCGTGGAATTCTGGGTGCTATTTGTAGGAGACATAACAATAGAGACTCTATTTTCGGCCCGCCAGACCGTGAGCCCGCGATTCAAAAACTGCCTAAGTATGGAATGAGGGATCCGTATATTCTGTATAAAATCTCATTCCATACTTTATATAGAAACTGTCCACAAGTCTGTGTGTGAATTTGTATATCGCGGAACTGTAGGTGCTATTTGTAGGAAACGAAACAATAGATACTTAATTTTCAGCCCACCAAGCCGCGAACCCGCGATCAAATGCAATGTTTAGCCAAGCAGCCCGTAGGTCCTCTTGTCAATTTGTATACCGCATAAATCTGGGTGCTATTTGTAGGACACAGAACAATAAAGACTCTTTTTTCAGCCCGCGAGGCCGCCAACCTGCAATAAAAAAAGTGCCTAAGTATGGAATGACTCTTTTTCATATTGCTCGTTTGTGGAAATACTTTTATATCACTCGGCCGACCAGATTGTGAAAACTTTCTCGTATAATTAAATTCTGCAATATAAATATTTAACAGTAATAATTTAGCGCAGGTCAGGTTCTGAATTTGTATATTGCGGAATTGTCAATGCTATTTGTAGAGCGCGGAATAATAGATGCCCATTTTTTTGCTTGCCAGCCCGAGAACCCCGAATCCAAAAAAGTGGTTAATTATGGAATTAATACGAAATCGCTAAGGACAAAAAAAATGCAATGTTGAACCAACCAACCCGCAAGTTCACCTGTCAATTTGTATATCGCGGAAGTGTAGGTGCTATTTGTAGGACACATAACAATAGAGGCTCAATTTTCAACCCACCAGGCCGAGAACCATTGGCCCTTCACGTGCCTTGGGTATATCTTCGCCCGACCGCTTTTCATACTTTGGTATTTCTTAGAATCAGTTTCGCCATTACTGCTGCCTTCGTACCTGTTTCCAGATATGCAATAATTAATCTTTAATGTTAGTAGCCATCCTATAGCAACCGTTAAAACTGTCATTAATGTCCAGAAGTCCGGAGAAGATTTGTCATTAGTACAAATTAAACTAAGATTTGCCCAGAAGCATGTTATCCTTTCCAAGTATTCATTTCAAAGGCCATGCAATATTTTTTTTTGTGCACCGACAGGTTGGTGCTTTTAAGAAATTTTTGATTCTTAATCTCTTTTCATCATCACCGCCACGTTCACACTTTTTTCTAATTGTGCAATTAGTGAGTTGTGATAGTCACAACTCATTCCGCATGAACCCTGGAAATTGTCATTGATCAACGAAAGGCTCGAGGAGATATTCTATTGATACACATTAAGCCATAATTTGCAGAGGCTTATATTATCCCTCCCCAATTTTCATTTCAAACATCATCTCGACCTAACGGAAATTCTAAATAACTTCTGGAAGCAGTTCTCTCCACACATAGTAAACACATTGGGGAATAATGGCCAGAGGTTCCACCATTCCAGGGCATATTGTTACTATTCATCTCCCTCCGCCCAGGAGCAAAAAAGGAGATGGTCCCTTGGTACACCGAGAGATATACTTCACGCCAAAAAATTCCATCGCAACCCTGGCTGGTCAGAGAACTTGCCCAGTTGCAGTCATTGCTATCGCAGAAGTTGATGCCATGAATTCCGAGCCGGAAGAAGATGATCTGATGGACGATGATACGACAATGGATTATGGCAATGTAGAGAATCTTCCCACTCATGCGCCCAAATTGAAATCAACCATAACGAACAGACTTTCCTGGCTCGGTGATCGCAGTCATGACAACACCAAAAGGAGTTTCATAAAAGAAACTGACGGTGAATGCAACAACCACTTTGCACCACGAAAGTAGGAATTCCAGAGTTCGAAATTAGTCCGTTCTGGGAGGAAGAGTTTCAGTGTAAAGCAATGATATGTTGATGCTCCTAGAGATATATTTCAAGCCAAAAAAATATTGTTTAATATTTTCGGGCATCAGGTCCAAAACTCTCGCTCCTGCCACACATTTTCCTACTAGTCATCTCCTTCTGCCTAGAATGGACTAATTTGGGCCTTTGCAATTGCACGTGCAAGCTATGCTACTGAATTGTTTTAGACTATGCAGAGGCGATTTTAGCTAAGGGCTATTCCACTTGCCCTGCAACCATTTTCGTCTTCTTTCCGAGGAAAATCTTATGAAAAATATCAATTTCAGCAGAGGATGATTCATCGACGAGAAAACTCCAAGGATCTTGCATACTGCAGAACCCGTGCATGTGTTTGTCCCAGATACATTCAATGTTTTGGCCCGAAGAACTGGGTCCAATTTCTAATCATAGATGTACAATACTCGGTGTTTTTCTTATTTTTTTATTTTAAATGGATTTGCTATTAAAAAAAATTTGCCTTGCACTCTTCGTTGCTGCCTCTTTTCTGGGTTTAACACATGTTTTAATTGGCATGGTTCGGTGCTCTCATACTTCTCCGATCTTGTTTTTACTAATACCAATGTATAATGTTGCAATAAAATCGTTATTCTTGTTTCTAGACATGCAATTATTAAGTGTTAATGCTAACAACCCATAATGCAATAAGTTTAATACTTGAGTTAATATGTTGCATTGATGGTAGAATGTATCAAGAACATAGTTACACACACACGTTCCAATAAAATATAATCTTCCACAAAGCATTTGCTGGCAATTAGTAGAAAAGGAAATTTAGTGGTTAAGTTGATATGTTACAGTCATGGAATAATGTATCAAGAACATAGCTGCAGGCATACGTTGCAATAAAATGTAATCTTCAACAACGCATTTGTTGATAATTAGTAGATCATGGTTTTTCAACGATGGCGCTTCTTTGAAACCAATTCGCACTTACGAAAACTGCCTTCCACCTCTCTATTTTCCCACTCTTTTATTCCCTCTAGTTTCTCTTCCTGGTTACTTAATCATTTTTTTCCCGACAATGCGTTGCTCTGCAGCTTCACGGATTCACACGTTTGCGTTTCCAACGACTGCTTCCCCTTTCTTTAAATTGACCGTCTACTGTTCCCTATCCCACAACTGGCACCCAAAGTTCCGCCATATACAAATTGACAGGCGGACTTGCATGCTAGTTGGGTCAACATTGCAATTCTACTTTTTCGTGACCTCCAAACAACATTCAGAGCTTCGGTATATACAAATTGACAGATATTCAAAATTGCAACCTTTCTTAGATCATACACTTTTTCGTATTACGATCCACCTATCATGCCCTTTTCTGTGTTGCACATTTTTGCACTGAAAACTTTCAAGAAATACAATTTAACCATCGGGTCCTCGCATATTTATTGGAACTATTGTCACCCCATTTTGAAGCCCGTCTGTCTGCTTTCCATACTTTGCCATTTGTTCGAATTTCTTTGGTGAATCGTCAGTTTGGCGGGTTGAAGAAATATTCAGTTCGTAGTCGTTGTTTCCTGTATCCGCGCCCCTTTGCAATTAGCAGTTGGCAATTATATATAAGATCTTATTGCCACGTATGCAATTAGCAATTTCCCTGTTCCATACTTAGCCACTT
>ML827535.1:106662-128586 GCA_009831015.1 Picea engelmannii | reverse complement strand
AGACTATGTCTTCATGCTCAACACTATGGAGTCTAATGGCTAACATAAAAATTTTGATGTGATCTTCAGCGATCTGTTTGGAGTCTAGGTCAAATTTAAGGAGCCATTTCTCCGGGTGCTTGGGTAAAGGATGTTGAGGCCCAGGTATGGCCATTGCAGCTTGGTTGAGCCAAGGTATGGCGGGATTGTTCAGGTTGGCCATAGGTGTGGGTGGTGTCGAAGGCTGGGATGATGAACTGCCTTCATCAGAGGATTCTTTTCCAGAAGAAAAAGGAGATGAAGGAGGTGGTGATGGTGGTATACCAGATCCTCCTGCTGCAGGAGTGAGGATTAGATTTGTAGGGTTTACGGTAAGGTCAGTACCTCCAAGTTGTTCTCTAATATCAGAGAAGTCTAATGGTTGATTCAAAGGTCAGTTTGGTTGTCTTATATGGGCTAAGGTACTGTTCGTTCTTATGAGAGATTGTCGAACAATCTCTTGTATGTCACCACCCATAGGGTTTGGAGTTACTGATGCAACTGTGATCCGTAGATCATCGTTTGATATGGTTGTTGTTTGAGGGACAATGTTGTCATCAGAATGACTTCTAGTTACTATAGGTGAGTGGGTATGTGGGGGAGGAGTCTTACAACCTCCTCGTGCCATTAATAGTTTTCAGGCCCTCCTTCTAGTGCCATTTGTTGACGGGCGAAATTGACCGCTCCTCAATTGGAGGAGTGAAACTGGTTTGGGGTTGTCTAATTAACCCAAGCCATTTGGATTAATCCACTCCGATGGTTTAGCAGCTCCGTTGGCCGATCTAAGTCCTAAAGAAAGATAAAAAACAAAACTAAAGAAAATGCAATAATTGATGAATAACAATTGCTGAAAACTATATATAGATCTAATATATATTTACAGTTTAACTGACTAATATTTATAAAATAACTCTACTTATTATATGTACAATATATACAAATGATTCTATTTCTAATATATATATAATATGTACACAATACGAATTTTAATCTAAATCCACGAAAATCGAATATAAATTGATCTTTTAAACAACAGTAAAACTATTATTTAATCTGTTTATACTCTAGAAATGGAATATCAAACTGTGTAATTGAAAACATAAATAACAGATAGTAGAAGATGTTTTAACTGTAGGAAATTTCTGTATTCATTAAACTAATGAAATCAAACTAACAAACTGACCTGTTACCGCATCCAATATTTGTTCAGTGTGTAGCATCCAATCTCCCTCTCTGATGAGGTAAACCCACAACAGATCCTACAATTGCTTCTCATAAATGTGAAGCAGTAATGATGGAATACGAATGATAGAACATATAAGAGATATGATCACAACAATCTCATAATTTCACAAGCAATCACTTTAAGATAAATTCTGTTGTGAGAACTTGTGTATAAACGTTCAATAAAAGATAAATATAAATCTCTTAATTCAAGTTTGAACAAAATGATTGTTGTGTGTTAAATCTGGAACATAAAATATGGATAATATATAAATTTTTATCATACCAATTTGTAGTAAACCACGATAGCGAAAGCAATCATAATCTAATTACAAATTGAAATAATCATGACTTGAATAAAACCACAATATGGAAAAGATAAAGTTGTGATGAGTATTATATTTCATTCAAGTCTGTAAATAAAAAATCCATAGTCTTGCCCCAGGCAGAGATGATCTCATGTTTACAAAATAACATACTTATATAGGTTCCAGGAACACAATGTTTCTTGTTGATAATATCATATCTGTTCCAAAAATATGGGGGATGCAACCTCCGTGATTTTACTTGATATCAAAATACAAACAACCTAATCTATTTACTAAAAACACAAAGATGGTATGGCTGGGAGATCTCAACAATGCCTCATATCTCCTTGAAAATCATGGGTTCCTGAAAACAAATAAAAATGGGAAGATTTTAGATATGTTTTCAATTGTTAAATCAAGAAATTCGAATTTTTCTAACTGGCTATAGAATCTTAAGATTCTGTAGCTAGTTATAATTACAACTACAATCATATTTTATTCAACAAAAAAAACAAACTAAAAAGTAATCTATTCAAACAAATCGTATATCCTAAATTGAGAGTGACAAAATCATGCTAAACTTGAAATAGATCATACCTCAAATCATGGGATTAAAACATATCAAGCAATCTTGGAGTTTACTATTGCTGTCGCTGCCTCTACATTCCTAAAAATGACAGATCCTGTAGTTTTTAGGAGTTTCTCCTTTGTTTGAGTTAAGGATTGGAGTCTATTGTTCTCGTTTGTCAACTAATCCACTTGGTCTTTTAAAGATTTAAGCCGGGACTGTAGCAAAGTCACATCCGTATAATACCTGTCGATCCAGGATCGACATTCATCACACTGTGGCTATAGAGACTATGCATTAAGGATTGGAGAAGCGTCCACGTGAAAGGTAGGTTTATCACAGAATCGAATGCCGAGAAATTCGGGATTATCCTTTAGACATGCAGGCAGGTTGCTAACATAATCGTAGGGTTTGTCAGGGAAAAGTCCATATGACATCGGATGCTCTTCGGCCAAGAACCTTTCAATTTCTGAAACCGAGTCTTCACTTACCTCATTTGGGTTTTTTGTGTCTGCACAGGGTTTGGATTTGTTTCAATCACATCGTGAAATCAAATAACCAACACTTTTATTCTTGTAATTAACATCGACGATGCTCTTTAGCTTCTTCTCTGTGGGTTTTTTAATAGTCTTAGTGCAACTCTTAGGGTGCGAACCCGGTTGATTGTCTGGTTGAGTAACATCAAGGTAGGTCGAGGGTTCAATATTAGGGGCAGGATTATAGGGAAAAAGTGGTGGAGGAGAAGTGGTAGGTTTCACAAGGGTTTCTATGACAACAGGCTTATCAACCTATCCCAACTCACTATTTCCAAAGCCATTTCGTAAAACAAAAGCATCCCAACAATCGTTGTGTAATTGCAACTGATGCACAATGATAATTTTAATTAAACCATGATGCAATAAACTCGAATCAAACCTATGCCTCCTAAACTGTTTTCCCATCTTGTACAAACTTCTAAGCAGGAAGTAGGGCATGTTCAATGGGAAGCCAATGAAACTCATAAGCAATCGCATGTGATACAGGAAAACTAACCCAAATCTTCCTTCACAAGTAATGAACTGTTTCACAATAGCAAGAAGATCATGCCACCTAGGTTTTAAAGATGAGACTGGCGTACCTCGGTCACAACTAGTAATTTTCTGTGAGGTGAACATCAAAGTCCAGGGGACCTCTTCAACTTTTGCGTTCTTGAACCATTTTTGCCCGACAGTTGGTAAACTCGTAGCTTGGCTTAAAAATTCTTCAGTTACCTCTAGCTGCACGTCACCTATCTTTTCTCTGCAGTCGTCGAAGGTCAATGCGAATTCTTGGGCAACTCTCAGATTGAAACCCTTAAATTTTTCAATGAATAAACACCAACCGTTCCTTTCTAAATCGTCCCTGGCGTTATCATACGATGACAAGGTTTGGATGCCATTGGGCTCAATCCTTACCACTGGAGCCATGGCGATCAGAAGGGAATCAACACAGAACTTGGAGGTAGGGTTTTATGAAAAACCATAGAGCCATAGCCCCGAGTTTCCACAAAACCTTGCTATGACAGTTCAAACGGTAGGTAGAGGTGTTAATCACCATGCGTGGGAATGAAATCATGAAGCCCGAGGCCACGCAGAAGAGTAATGGCATGTTGTACTTCATATGACACCTTGGTATGCATACGTATGAGGATCTGAACACTTGGAAAACCATAGTACGCACATTCATAGCTTGATTACAACGGTAAGTGTATCAAATAAAAGTTGAATAATTAAAAGTTTTATGAATTAAAACTCCACTAATACCAATTGAATATTAATGAATGGAGGTCTTTCACTTATGTAACCAAGGTACATTTAGAACCAAGGAGTTGTAAACAAGTAGAATAATCATGTTCATAGAAAAATATGACACTTCAATAATAGACCATATGAACAGTTTTCCTTTAATAAAAAATCGAAACAAAGTGTCAATTCCAGCTGTGAGTTTTCATGCTTACAGTCATGAAAACAAAAATCGAAAGGAAGATATGTAAAAAGAGACAAGTGACAAGTGTTGTTTAGTGACAATGTTCATGACGAGTAATGAAAATTTAGAGACCCTGTGTGGGCAGCTTATAAACAATAGAAATTATATTATTGCTGCCAACAATGGGGACATGTTGGGAGAAGAAATTATCTCTGCCAAATGAATGAGTTCAGATTATGATAATGAAAAAAAACTTCGAATTGAAAACAACCAAAAAGCTGTCTAAACATCATTAACAATTATAATGCATTCCAATTTCAGATTACTGTTATTTTAAAGAGACGAAAACTGATGAAAATCTTAACAAAGGAGAGTCATGATATTAAAGTTATAATCTTCAATACTGTTGACAAGGCCGCTACTGCCAACAGACATCCATAGCCTCGACAGGGATGTCAATTAACCCACTCTGATATATGTATCCTGCCAAGAAGTTCCAGATCAGAATGAAGGACATTTAAGGTAAAAAATAATCCATATCTGAGAATTTTCTTTTACCTGACATTGCTTTGCTGCCAGTGGGCCCGTTCAGTACCCCGACAAAGTTATCCCGGCGTCATGCATGCATTTACCCACTGCCAGCAGACCTGTTCAGTATCCCGACAGGTTTACAAGCACTTCCCACAACTCTGTGAGGGTTTATTTAGTTTTAAAGATATTTAATAGAGCGGGGTAACGCTGAAAATTCTAGTTTTTGGACACATCTTAGTAAATCACAAACCTTGAAGAAATTTCTTAGCTGTCCTTCATTAAGATTTAGAAATAGTTTGTTAATAAAACTAACTTTCAAGAGCAGGGAGACATCTTTGAGTTGTTCTCTTAAGTAACACGAACAACATAAAAAGAATTTTTATGGATAATCGTGAATACCTTTAGTTGCAGATTGAAATCAAGAAATGCTTTTCAAACAACAAGTTATCTTCAACATGGTTGCAAACTCAGAGAAAAACCAGAATTAATGTTCAAACAACTTTCAGCAGTCATTTTCAAAGGGAAATTTTTCTATTATTTCTGTCTGAACTAATCCATGATGCATGCATATATGTTTTAAAAGAAAGAGCGTTAATCAAAAGAAAAATCAAAACAAACCAACAAAGAAAAAACAAACAACAAACAAAACAGAAAATATTTACACAGTGTACATGGGAGTGTCATCAGGAAAAGTACCTTTTTAGGGCTTGGCCATTCACCGGAAAGGTGTCTGGCTGCCCTTCTAAATTCTGTAATCGGAAGGAACTAGGACCCAGTTTCTTAGAAATTAAAAATGGTCCCAACCAAAAGTTCTGTAACTTTGTATGCTCTCCTTTTCCCTCATGAGATTTGTCCCATTTTAGGACAAGGTCACCAACCTCAAAATTTCTGTCAGAGGCAGAATTGGAATCAAACCAGTTTTTAACAACGAGTTGATGTTGATCCAATTTCCATTTTGCTTGAACCCTCACTTCTTCTAATTTTAACAAAGAGTTAATTCGAATCTCTAAAGGGGGATAGTCCTTTTCCTGTACTTTCTACGATAACTACAGAGACGGAAGAAGGACATGTGGTGGAAGAATCATGATGTAGGAGCATCTCAAGTGAGCCAGCGTGGAGACAACGGACAGCTGGAAAAGAACCCAGCAAAAATTTTGAAATATCTTGAACCATTAATGAAACATCAAGTGGAGGCACACTTGTATAATGTAGATGGACCTTGAGCGAATTTCTCTTGTCCTTAGTAGATAGAAGGCATTTATGGTAGTTAATGCAAGTAGGTAGAATTGAATGTGTAGATTAGACAGTTTTAGAGCACAAGAGGGAAATGGGATATAAACACCCTCATTGTGTATTGTAACATTAGTGTGAAGAGCATAGAAGAGAAGTAGAGAGAGTTGTGTAGCAGACTCCTTGTACAGAAGTTCTAAGTTAATACAAAAAAGCTATGATTCAGACTCATGGTGTCCATATATTCTCTGTGTATGCGTCTTTGAATGTTATGCTCAAGAATGTTTTACTCTTTCTGTCATGCAATTTCTTTTATGCTATGTATGAATGATTTCTTGTTGAATGTTTGAAATATGAGAGGAAAGAGGAAAGGAATGAGTTTCAATTGTTTCTCTATCTGAGTAAGGGTTCATGCAAGAATTGCAGTTGAATTGTCTGCAAGGAGTGCGTCGACAAGGTGTTCATAGGTTTGTCTTTGAAAGCTCAGGATAGATAGCTTTTGTTCTAATTTCCACAGACGTGCAGTTAGGCATAGGAGTCGCACAAGGAGTGTGTAGGCCGAGTGAAGCCTCAGGGTTGTGAACCTGAGCGAAGCATTGAGAGACTGCTACTGCAGGTGTGCACAGGGTCGAAGGATTTAAACACTTGGAAGAGTAAGAAGGTCCGCCGTAAGGAGTGCGTGCAAGGGTTCTTCTAGGAGAAGAAAAGCCATGGAAGCTCAAAAGGATTTGAATCTTCAAAGGAGTTGAAGGAAGGCATAGTGACGAGGGACCGCAGGAGGATGAGATCCACGGAGAGAAACACCTTAGTTAGTTGTGCAGAGATTCTCAGAGGACAGAACAGACGGTCGAGATTCTCTGAGGAGAATTTGCGAATTTCCGTGAGCCGTTAGATCTCACGGAGGAGCAAGGGAGTTACCGTGAGTATTCCTAAAGGTTCTAAGCTCAGGAGGAGTAGGATCGTAGATCCAAGCCACAAGGGCCGTTGAATTTACACGTGGATTTATATATCAGGGTTTCGTAGGTTGAAGTCCCGTAAACTTTGCAATGGGAATCGCGAAATCACGAGACACGAAGTCCCGAAAGATAAAGGGATTGTGTGGGCCACAGAGGACTCAGTGAGTGGACAGGTGGTGCACTCTTGACAAGAAGTCAATTAAGTTGACAGTTTCAGAGTTTCACGGGGTGAAGTTCTGAACCCTTTGTATTAGGATTCACGATATTGTGAAGTCCAAAGTCCCGATGGAGTAAAGGGGCGTTGAAAGGTCAACTTTGTGAGAGAATCGAAATTTCATAACATCGTGTTTCGAGAATCATGGGAACAAGTTTCCTGACACCGTGACCATTGAAACTGCGATAGGGAAAATCTCGAAAAGGAAAGAGGAAGGGTCAGCGTTGACTGTTTTTCGGGGTTCGAAGATTTGGAGACAATGCGCTTGAACAACGGATTCACGAAAGTGCGAAATGTGATCTCCTAAGTACAAAGAGGGGATCCCATGAGGATTTTTTGTGGGTGCAAATTTTCCAAAAGTAAAATATAAGAGCCATTTTAGAGTTCTTCAGGCCGAGAGGAAGGAGAAAGATCCTGTTGACGTGGACTTCCCGACCTGCAGGTTAAGGAGGGTGCGTGCATCATCATTTTTGGTATCAGAGCCCAGAGAGGTTCTTTTCTTTCTGTAGTAGAGAAAAACAGAATTCACCATGCCACCAAGGAGAAGGGATAGAAAAACACCCGATCCACCAGAGGAGAAGGAAATGCCAAGAAGAAGGGGTAGGCAGATGATTGATCCAGCCATGGAGAAAGAAATGAGTGATCTACGAGCTAGACTTGAAGACATGGAGACAGCACAAAGACGCACAGTCAGTGCTGGGGATCTTAGTGATTCCAAAAGTGATATTGAGGTTGAACATGAAGAAGAAGTTGCAGCAAACGAATGTTTGATTAGAGTTATTGCAAGGATGGGTGCAAGAGCGAAGATGGACATTCCAGTTTATGAGGGAAACTTGGATGCAGAGGAGCTTCTAGACTGGATTAGAGCTCTGGACACATACTTTGACTATGAAGATGTCGAAGAGGACAAGAAGGTCAATCATGTTGTCACAATATTGAAGGGACATGCAACATTGTGGTGGGATGAACTACAAGCTGACAGGTGCTGCAAAGGCAAGAAAAAGATCAAGAGCTGGGATAGAATGATCGCGGAGATGAAGGCGAAATTCATCCCCAGAGATTATCAAATTACTCTATTCAGGAGGATGCAGAACCTGAGACAGAAGCTGATGACAGTGAAAGAATATACTGAGGAATTCTACAAGTTGAACATCAGGGCAGGTCATCGGGAAAGCGATGATGAAAAAGTTGTCAGATACATGAATGGCCTGAGATACAATATTCAGGATGAGATGAGCATGGTAACCATCCGAACGGTAGAAGATGCTTATCAGATGGCTCTGAAAGATGAAGAGAAGCTGAGCCGAAAGCAGGGTCAGAGAGGCCGAGGTAGAAGTCATCCCAGAGGCAAATCGGTTGCCCAGGATAAACATCAGAAACCCAAGGAGGACTAGAAGAAACCTCAAACTCGAATTGAGAGAGGTGGAACCTCGCAACGAAGGAAATATGTTGAATAGAGAGGATAGCATACTAAGCAAAGAGGAGATTATGTTGACAATAATACTTTTCCTTGTACTAGAGGTAGAGGAAGACGAAGAGGTGGAGTAATAACATGCTTCACATGTGGAAAGAATGGGCACAAGTCTTACGAGTGTCCAGATAAAAAGAAAGACAGTGGAGAAACTCACATCACCAAAGCACAGAGGCGAGATGATGAGACAGAAGATGCTGAAGGCGGGAGATCGCTAATGATGAGAAAAGCTCTTTTGACACCAGAGAAGGAGGTGGAGAGTTCAGTCCAAAGAACCAGACTTTTCTGGACTGCTTGCAAGACCAAGTACAAGGTATGAAAGGTCATTGTGGATAGTGGTAGCACAGATAATCTTATTTCTACGGAGATGGTAGAGAAGTTGGAGCTGGAGATGATTGATCATCCAAGCCCATACAGAGTTTCGTGGCTACAAAAAGGACATCAGGTAACGGTCACTAGACAATTCTTAGTTGAATTTAAGATAGGAGGATATAATGATAAGATACTCTGTGATGTTATTACCATGGATGTTTTTCATCTATTGCTGGGTAGATCATGGAAATATGACAGGAATGTGATTCATGATGGGAGAATGAACACATACATCCTAGAGAAGAATGGGAGGACTCACATGCTGCTTCCAATTAAATATAAGGAGGTGAAAACGGAAGTAAGAAACACTGTACTTATCATGAGTGGGAAAGAACTTCTTACAGAGGTTAAGAAGAAGGAGGATCCACAGTTCATTGTGGTCAGGAAGCCGAGGATTGCTTTGACCAGCACAAGAGTGGATGATTTACCAGAACAAGTTCAGGAACTGCTGGAAGAGTAGTGGACAAACTACCTCATTCATTGCCACCGATTAGAAGTGTGAGTCATCACATTGATCTCATACCAGGATCCAGTTTTCCAAACAAAGCCACGTACAGATTGACGCTGCAAGAAAATGAAGAGGTCAAAAGACAAGTCCAGGAGTTGTTGGACAAAGGTTTGGTCAAAGAAAGCTTGAGTCCATGTGTTGTTCCAACAATACTCAGTCCAAAGAAAGACGGAGGCTGGAGGATGTGTACTGACTCGAGGGTGATTAATAAGATAACCATCAGGTACAGATTTCCATTGCCAAGGATGGATGATCTGATGGATTGCTTGAGTGGAGAAAAATACTTTTCATGATTGATTTGAAAAGCGGTTATCATCAAATTCGCATGAGAGAAGGTGATGAGTGGAAGACAGCATTCAAAACCAACAAAGGGTTGTATGAATCGCTTGTTATGCCATTTGGATTAACAAACACACCGAGTACCTTCATGAGGTTGATGAACGAAGTCCTGAGGGAGTTCATCGGAAAATTTGTCATTGTGTATTTAGATGACATACTAGTTTTCAGTAAAACAGTGGCAGAGCATCTAAAGCACTTGACTGCAGTGATGCAGAGGTTACAGCAGGAGAAGTTGTTGATAAACATGAATAAATCCTCATTCATGAAGACAGATCCCGTTTACTTAGGATTTGTTATTTATGCATATGAGTTGAGGATGGATCCAGATAAGGTGGAGGTAATCAAGAATTGGCCATCACCGAAGAATATTTTTGAGGTGAGAAGTTTTCACGGATTGGCTAGTTTCTACCGAAAATTCATCAGAGATTTCAGTGGAATTAGTGCACCAATGATGGACACGGTGAAAAAGAGACATAAGTCTTTTCACTAGACAGAAGAAGATGAAAAGAGTTTTAATCTATTGAAGAGGAAGATCACAGAACAACCAATTTTGGTGTTGTCGGATTTCCAAAAGACATTTCAGGTGAAATGCGATGCAAGTGGATTTGCAATCGGGGCAGTCTTGAGTCAAGAAGACAGGCCAATAGCATACTTCAGTGAGAAGCTGAATGAAATGAAAGTGAAATACTCCACTTATGACAAGGAGTTTTACGCTATTATTCAGGCATTGAAGAAATGGAGGCACTACTTGATCCCGAAAGAATTTGTCTTATACAATGACAATCATGCATTGCAGTTTGTGACTCAACAGGAAAAGTTGAATCAAAGACATGTTAAATGGGTTGAGTATATGCAGAATTTCACTTTTGTGATTAAACATATTTCTGGTACTGCTAACAAAGTTTTTGATGCTTTGAGTAGGAAGTGTTTGCTATTGCAGGAGTTCAAAGTCAAAACATTGGGTTTTGATGATCTCAGGAACATGTACGCAGATGATCAGGATTTTAAGGAGGTGTATGAAGCAGCTGAGAATCCAATTCTCAGGGATAGAAGCCAATGGATAGAATACATGATCCAGGAAGGATTACTGTTTAAGAGTAATTAGTTGTGTATTCTGAAATGCTCCATGAGGGAGAACTTGTTGAAGGAGAAACACAATGGAGGATTGGCAGGGCACTTTGGTCACGACAAGACATTCACAAAGTTAAATGAATCATATTTTTGGCCAAGAATGTGAGAAGATGTCAAGATATTTGTGGATAGATGCATAATTTGCCAGCATTCGAAGGGGAGGAAACAAAATGCAGGATTTTATCAACCATTGCCCATACCAGAAAGGGCATGGGATGCAATTAGCATGGATTTCATATTAGGGTTGCCAAGAACACAAAGAGGTTTTGATTCAATCTTTGTGGTGGTGGATAGATTTTCCAAGATGGCACACTTCATTCCATGTCAGAAGACCAGTGACACAACTCACATTGCAAATCTATTTTTCAAAGAAGTCATTCGACTTCATGGCTTACCAAGGAGCATAGTTTTGGATCGAGACACTAAGTTTATAGGACATTTTTGGAGGACCTTATGGAAGAAGCTGGGAACTAACTTGTCATTTAGTTCGGCTTATCATCCTTAGACAGATGGACAGAAAGAAGTGGTGAATAGAAGTCTGGGAGACTTGCTGAGAAGCCTGGTGACAGAACACCACAGCCAGTGGGACAACATATTACCACAGGCAGAGTTTGCTTATAACGACTCGGTTAACAGAAGCACAAGGCAAAGTCCATTTTAGATTGTCTATGGCATGCAGCCAAGAGGAATTTCCAAGTTAAGGGATTCAGAACAGAATGCAACTAGGAGCGCTAGTGCAGAATATTTTGCAGAGGCGATGAAGGAACTTCATAGCCAAGTGAAGGAGCGATTGCAGAGTTCGAGCCAAGAATACAAGCGTAGAGCAGATCAACACAGAAGGCAACTTTAGTTTGAGGTTGGTGACTTGATTCTGGCACATTTGATAAAGGAAAGGTTCCTGAGAGGAACATATAATAAGTTGAATATGAAGAAAAACGAACCATGTAAGGTCTTGAAGAAGTTTGGGACAAATGCTTACAAGATTGAATTATTCGATGGGATCGGAATTTCTACGATATTCAATATATTTGATTTGTAACCATATAAAGATGAGAAAGCAGGGACAGGAAATGAATAGCCAGTGATCCAGTGGACAAAGCAGATTCGAGTTGCAGATAAGCCGTAGATGGAGTGCATACTGGACAAAAGAGTGAGTAAGAAGACCAGGCGGAAGAAATATTTTGAATATTTGGTCAAGTGGAAGGGCCATCCAGTTGAAGATGCCAGCTGGGAAAATGAAGCAGAGATCCAAAAACATGGACAGACTATGCACAAGCTCATGGATAGGAGCCCATGAAAATTTTCAAGCCAGGGAGTATGATGCAGGAGCATCTCAAGCGAGCCAGCGCGGAGACAACGGACGGCTGGAAAAGCGCTCAACACAAATTTTGAAATATCTTGAACCATTAATGAAACATCAAGTGGAGGCGCACTTGTATAATGTAGATGGACCTTGAGCGAATTGCTCTCATCCTTAGTAGACAGAAGGCATTTATGGTAGTTAATGCAAGTAGGTAGAATTGAATGTGTAGATTAGACAGTTTTAGAGCGCAAGAGGGAAATGGGATATAGACACCCTCAATGTGTATTGTAACATTAGTGTGAAGAGCATAGAAGAGAAGCAGAGAGAGATTTGTAGTAGACTCCATGTACAGAAGTTCTGAGTTAATACAAGAAAGCTGTGATTCAGACTCATGGTGTCCATATATTCTCTGTGTATGCATCTTTGAATGTTATGCTCAAGAATGTTTTACTCTTTCTGTCATGCAATTGCTTTTATGCTATGTATGAATGATTTCTTGTTGAATGTTTGAAATCTGAGAGGAAAGAGGAAAGGAATGAGTTTCAATTGTTTCTCTATCTGAGTAAGAGTTCCTGCAAGAAGTGTAGTTGAATTGTCCGCAAGGAGTGCGCCAACAAGGTGTTAAGAGGTTTGTCTCTGAAAGCTCAAGATAGATAGATTTTGTTCTCATTTCCATAGAGGTGAAGTTAGGCACAGGAGCTGTGCAAGGAGTGAGTAGGCTGAGCGAAGCCTCAAGATTGCAAACCTAAGTGAAGCATTGAGAGACTGTTGTTGCAGGTGTGCACAGGGTCGAAGGATTTCAACAATTGGAAGTGTAAGAAGGTCTACCGCAAGGAGTGCGTGAAAGGGTTCTTCTAGGAGAAGTAGATTCGTGGAAGCTCAAAAGGATTTGAATCTTTGAAGGAGTTGAATGAAGGCATAGTGACGAGGGACTATAGGAGGATGAGCTCTGTGGAGAGAAACACCTTGGTTAGCTGTGTAGAGATTCTCAGAGGACAGAATGGATGGTCGGGATTCTCTGAGGAGAATTCACGAATTTTCGTGAGCCGTTAGATCTCACGGAGGAGAAAGGGAGTTACCGCGAGTATTCCTAAAGGTTCTAAGCTCAGGAGGAGTAGGACAGTAGATCCAAGCCACAAGGGTCGTTGGATTTACACATGGATTTCTATATCGGGGTTTTGTAGGTTGAAGTCCCGTAAACTTTGCAATGGGAATAGCGAAATCACAAAATGCGAAGTCCCGAAAGCTAAAGGGATTGTGTGAGCCACAAAGGAGTCAGCGAGTGGACAGGTGGTGCACTCTCGACAAGAAGTCAATTCAGTTGACGATTTCAGAGTTTTGTATGGTGAAGTTCCAAACCCTTTGTATTAGGATTCATGATATTGCGAAGTCCGAAGTCCCAATGGAGTAAAGGGGAGTTGAAAGGTCAACTTTTTGAGCGCGTCAGAATTTCGGAACATCGGGTTTTGGGAATCGCAGGAACAAGTTGCCTGACACTGCGACAGCTGAAATTGCAATAGGGAAAATCCTGAAAAGGAAAGAGGAAGGGTTAGCGTTGACTGTTTTTCAGGGTTCGGAGATTTGGAGACATTGTGCTTGAACAACAGATTCGTGAAAGTGTGAAATCCGATCTCCTAAGTACAAAGAGGGGATCCCACGAGGATTTGTTGTGGGTGCAGATTTTTCGAAAGGAAAATAGAAGAGTCGTTTTAGAGTTCTTCGGGATGAGAGGAAGGAGAAAGATCCTGTTGACGTCGAATTCCCGACCTGCGGGTTAAGGAGGGTGCGTGCGTCATCAAATCGCCTCCCTGCCGTAAATGAGAAAGAAAGGTGAGTTACCCACAACAGTTTTAGGAGTTACTCTATCAGCCCAGATTGTGTTTAACAATTCGTTATGCCAATTTTTATGATTTTCAGAGACCGTTCTCTTGATAATTTTGATCAAATTTTTATTAGTCGATTCTGCCAAACTGTTGCCTTGGGGGTAATAGCTGGCATAATACTTTAATTTAATTCCTTTTTCTAGAGAGAAATCACTCATTTCAAGAGATGAAAAATAAGAAGTATTATCAAATACCAGGCATTCATGGATACCAAAACGAGTAATAATATTTGAATTCAAGAAGGATATTACCTGGCTGGTATTTACAGCTTTTAATGGGGCAACCTCGGACCACCTGGTGAAGTAATCTGTGGATGTTATGATATATTTATGCTGCTGTGAGGATGGCGGATTGATTGGGCCTATAATATCTAGACCCCACTACTGAAAAGGGGAGTCTACCGAAACTGGTTGCAAAGGGAAAGCTAGTTTCTGTATCCGTCCGGATGCTTTTTGACAAATCACACACTTGCGACATAAAACATGAGCGTCTTTAAAAAGGGTAGGCTAGTAATAACCTTCTCTTAATACTTTATGGGAAGTGGTGTCTCCACCAAAATGTCCACCAACTTCTCCTGCATGCAATTCCATTAAGACTTTTTCTGCTTCATATTTCTCAAGACAACGCATTAGTACTCCATCAAAATTTTGACGAAACAAAATACCATTAATCAGTTGAAGACAAGTAGATTTTAATCTTAGTGCTCTCCTTTTTGTGGGATCAAGGTGACGGGGAGTTGATCTGTGTATAAGACAAAATTTTATGTCATCGTACCAGGGACTAACAGGGTTTTGTGCACAGCAAATTTGATTTTTATAGTGCTGTCCTAGATTTAACATATCATTTTCCTCTTGTTGTCCTACAACTGAATCAGCGACCAACTTGCATAAACCTTGGCCTCTTACTATTTGTGCTGGGGTGATTTCTATGTCATACTCTTGCAAGAATGTGACCCAGTTTGCCCTTTTTTTGCTTAGTTCTTTCTGTACTAACAAATTTCTGACAGCCGAGTAAGGGACAACGATTTTTGTCCTAGATTTCAACATATAAGATCGGAAGTGATTTACTTCTTTGAAAACAGCATAGGCTTGATGATCTACTAATGGGTAATTAAGTTCCACCCCCTTGAAGGTTGAGCTCATAATGGCAATTGGGACTTCGTTGTTTTCAGCGTTCTTTTGAGTTAGGACGGAAGCATATGAGCGGTCAGAGGCAAACGTGTAGAGGATGATGTCTTGCGAAAAGTCTGGGCTCATTAGAGAAGGAGCATCTATTATGGCCTTTTTTATTGAATCAAAAGCCTAGCTTTCTAAAGGTCCCCAATGGTACTGTACATCCTTTTTTATTAGGTTTTATAATGGTCTCACCATTTCTGAAAAGTTGGGGATGAATCTCCTAACAAAGTTTATCTGACCTAAGAAATATTGCATGGACTTTTTTGACAAGGGAGGGGGCAGTTTCGAAATGACTTGAGTTCTTTCAGGGTCGATAATCATCCCATCACTCGATATAATGAATCTGAGGAGTTTACCTTGTTCTACTACGAAGATAGATTTTTTAGGATTCAAAGAAATGTCGTACTTATGACATCGTTGTAGAATGGATCTTAAATGAGCTAGATGATCTTCTTTATTTTTTGAGAAGACAGTGATGTCATCCAGGTAAAATACCACAGATTGATTGATTAAGCCTCAGAAAGCGATGTCCATCGCTCTCTGAAAAGTGGCACTGGTGTTTATGAGTCCAAAGGGCATCTTTCTATAAGCGTAGGTGCCCTATGGAGTGCGGAAGGTGGTTTTGAGTTGGTCTACAGGAGACATCAGGACTTGGTTATACCCTGAAAAAACATCCAACAAGGATAATATTTCAGAACCAGATACCTGTTGAAGGATCTATTCCATGGGAGGGACAGGGTAGTTGTCTTTATCAGACGCTTGGTTAAGATTTCAGAATTTGACACATAGTTGGAGTTCACCACTCTTCTTTCTGACAGGGACAAGATTAGAAACCCATTGTGTGTGCCTAACTGGGAAGAATATCTTAGTGTTCAAGAGTTTGTTTAATTCCTTCTTGACCGTTGGTTCAAGTTTTGGGTGCATTTTCCTTAACTTTTATTGAAAAGGTTGGGTTTGGGGTTTCATGGGAATAACGTGTTGTATGATGTTAGGATCAAAGGTTTTTAGGTCATCATACGTCCAAGCAAAAACATCTTTGAATTCCTTAAACAACTTAATAAATGCTACTTTTTCTTGCCCAGAACATCCCAACCCTAAATTAATGCACTGTGGATTATCTTTAGTTCCCAAATTTACTTTTTCATGCATCAAAGAGGAACTATTCATTTTACAGTTCACTGATTTTCTGAACTTGTCGTGAAGATCATAAAAATTTTCTAATCTAACTACAGATTTTGGGATAGAGTTTACCATGTCTGATGAAGATTCTAGAGATCCGCGAAAATCGAATATAAATTGATTTTTTAAACAACTGTAAAACTATTATTTAATCTGTTTATACTCTAGAAATGGAATATCAAACTGTCTAATTGAAAAAAAGAAATAACAGATAGTAGAAGATGTTTTAACTACAGGAAATTTTTGTATTCATTAAACTAATGAAATCAAACTAACAAACTGACCTGTTACCACATCCAATATTTGTTCAGTGTGTAGCATCCAATCTCCCTGTCTGATGAGGTAAACCGGCAACAGATCCTACAATTGCTTCTCATAAATGTGAAGCAGTAATGATGGAATTCGAATAATAGAACATATAAGAGATATGATCACAGTAATCTCATAATTTCACAAGCAGTCACATTAAGATAAATCCTGCTGTGAGAACTTTTGTATAAACGTTCAATAAAAGATAAAGATAAATCTCTTAATTCAAGTTTGAACAAAATGATTGTTGTGTCAAATCTGGAACATAAAACATGGATAATATATAAATTTTTATCATACCAATTTGTAGTAAACCACGACAGCGAAATCAATCATAATCTAATTACAAATTGAAATAATCATGACTTGAATAAAACCACAATACGGAAAAGCTAAAGCTGTGATGAGTATTATATTTCATTCAAGTCTGTAAATGAAAAATCCATAGTCTTGTCCCAGGTAGAGATGATCTCATGTTTACAAAATAACATACTTATATAGGTTCCAAGAACACAATGTTTCCTGTTGATAATATCAGATCTGTTCCAAAAATATGGGGGATGTAACCTCCCTTATTTTACTTGATATCAAAATACAAACAGGCTAATCTATTTACTTAAAACACAAAGATGGTATGGCTGGGAGATCTCAACAATGCCTCATATCTCCTTGAAAATCATGGGTTCCTGAGAAAAAATAAAAATGGGAAGATTTTAGATACGTTTTCAATTGTTAAATCAAGCAATTCGAATTTTTCTAACTGGCTACAGAATCTTACGATTATGTAGCTAGTTATAATTACAACTACAATCATATTTTGTTCAACAAACAAAACAAACTAAAAATTAATCTATTCAAACAAATCGTATATCCTAAATTGAGAGTGACAAAATCATGCTAAACTTGTAAAAGATCATACCTCAAATCATGGGATTAAAACATATCAAGCAATCTTGGAGTTTACTATTGCTGTCGTTACCTCTACATTCTTAAAAATGACAGATCCTGTAGTTTTTAGGCGTTTCTCCTTTGCTTGAGTTAAGGATTGGAGTCTGTTGTTCTCATTTGTCAACAAATCCACTTAGTCTTTTAAATATTTAAGTCGGGACTGTAGCAAAGGCACATCCGTATAATACCTGTCGATCCATGATCGACATTCATCACACTGTGGCTATAGAGACTGTGCATTAGCACTAACAACATTAAGGATTAGAGAAGCGTCCACGCGAAAGGTAGGTTTATCACATAATCGAATGCCGAGAAATTCAGGATTATCCTTTAGACATGGAGGTAGGTTGCTAACATAATCGTAGGGTCTGTCAGGGCAAAGTCCATATGACATCCGATCCTCTTTAGCCAAGAACCTTTCAATTTCTGAATCCGAGTCTTCACTTACCTCAATTGTGTTTTTTGTGTCTGCACAGGGTTTGGATTTGTTTCGAGCACATCATGAAATCAAACTACCAACCCTTTTATTCCTGTAATTAACATTGACGTTGCCCTTTAGCTTCTTCCCTGTGGGTTTTTTAATAGTTTTAGTGCAACTCTTAGGGTGCAAACTCGGTTGATTGTCTGGTTGAGTAACTTCAGGGTAGGTTGAGGGTTCAATATTAGGTGCAGGATCACAGGGCAGGAGTGGTGGAGGAGAAGCGGTATGTTTCACAAGGGTTTCTATGAAAACAGGCTTATCAACCTGTCCCAACTCACTATTGCCAAAGCCATTTTGTAAAACAAAAGCATCCCAACAATAATTGTGTAATTGAAACTGATGCACAAGGATAATTTTAATTAAACCATGATGGAATAAAATCGAATCAGACCTCTGACTCCTAAACCGTTTTCCCATCTTGTACAGAATTATAAGCAGGAAGTAGGGCATGTTCAATGGGAATCCAATGAAACTCATAAGCAATCGCAGGTGATACAGGAAAACTAACCCAAATATTCCTTCACACATAATGAACTGTTTCACAATAGAAAGAAGATCATGCCACCTAGGTTTTAAAGATGAGACTGGCATACCTCGGTCACAACTAATAATTTTCCGTGAGGTGAACATCAAAGTCCAGGGGACCTCTTCAACTTTTGCGTTCTTGAACCATTTTTTCCCGCAGCTGGTAAACCCATAGCTTGGCTTAAAAATTCTTCAGTTACCTCTAGCTACACGTCACCTATCTTTTCTCTACAGTCGTCGAAGGTCGATGCGAACTCTTGGGCAACTCTCAGATTGAAACCCTTAAATTTTTCAATGAATAAACACCATCCATTCCTTTCTAAATCGTCCCTGGCATTATCATACGATAACAAGGTTTGGATGCCATTGGGCTCAATCCTTACCACTAGAGCCATGGCGATGAGAAGGGAATCAACACAGAACTCGAAGGTAGGGTTTGATGAAAAACCACAGAGCCATAGCCCCGAGTTTCCACAAAACAATGCTATGACAGTTCAAACGGTAGGCAGAGGCGTTAATCACCATGTGTGGGAATGAAATCGTCAAGCCTGAGGACACGCATAAGAGTAATGGCATGTTTTACTTCATATGACACCTTGGCATGGGTACGTATGAGGATCTGAACACTTGGAAAACCATAGTACGCACATTCATAGCTTGATTACAAAGGTAAGTGTATCAAATAAAAGTTGAATAATTAAAAGTTTTATGAATTAAAACTCCACTAATACCAATCGAATATTAATGAATGGAGGTATTTCATTTATGTAACCAAGGTACGTTTAGAACCAAGGAGTTGTAAGCAAGTAGAATAATCATGTTCATAGAAAAATATGACACTTCAATAATAGACCATATGAACAGTTTTCCTTTAATCAAAAATTGAAACAAAGTGTCAATTCCAGCTGCGATTTTTCATGCTTACAGTCATGAAAACAAAAATCGAAAGGAAGATATGTAAAAAGCGACAAGTGACAAGTGTCGTTTAGTGACAATGGTCATGACGAGTAATGAAAATTTAGAGACCTTATGTGGGCAACTTATAAACAATAGAAATTATATTATTGTTGCCAACAGGTGGTTAAGAGATAAAAATCTAGGCCTGTTAACCACCGAAAAGTTTTTCTTTCGGTGGTTAAGAGATAAAAATATGGGCCTGTTAACCACCGAAAAGTTTTGCTTTCGGTGGTTAAGAGATAAAAATATGGGCCTGTTAACCAACGAAACCTGTAACTTTATGAAAATGTTTAAAATCTTCAAAATGTATTACCTGTCTTTGTTGTTATCTTCACCCTTTTGTTATCTCCGAAGTTGTATCAAATCCTTGGTCAAGATCCTGCTTTGCAACCATTGTTTGAACTTGGTTCTAGGTGCTTATCATTTTTCAAATCAACATGACCACCTAACACCAATGCCTTTTTGTTCTGAAACATTTTTCTGGGAAACAAACTATGGGATCCATTTTGTATTCAGGTGTATTGAAACAAGAAGAAATATCCTCTGCCCTATATTGAAATCTTCCAGTGCTTTAGGAAGTGTAATCACAGAGCCTCCTGCAACAAATTTCAAAGGATCCAAGGTGGAAAAAATTGGTGAACATCAACAACTTCATTAGTATGAACATGATTCTTAGAGACTTGACAAAGATTCATCTCTGTATCTTCGATAGCAGCAATAATGTTTGATATATCATGATAAGATCAATATCTTCTTCCAACAGCTGGCGATATCCATAAACATGTGGAAATATCTTCAAACATCTCTTCATTCGATCTCTTTAGATCTGGCCATGATTCTCCACTTTGGGTTCAAGCTTGAATGAATAATCAGTTGATACTCACTTTACACATGTGACTGAGCAACCCATAATCAATACATGTTTGTGCACACCTCTGACCTCTAAGACAATCAAGTCTTTGTTGTAAAGGTCTGCAAGCTCAAGAAGATCTTCTTGCATATCTTCTGTCAAGCACCTAGGATTAATATCATGATCATATATGATGGAAAAGGAATCTATAAAATCAAACTTTTTCTTGTTTGTGCTGAATAATATTGGGTTATCCATCACAACAAAACATAGTTTTGGTCTTTTATGTATTGAATCTTATGAGGAGATAGAGCCTCAGTATGCACTGAAGAAAACAAGTTCTGATAAGCTCTGATCAATCTTTTCTAGGACCGGTGACTGTTCAAAGGTGTAGAGAAATCATCTGGATGAAGAATCACCTTTTCAGCCCCAACAATGCTTATAACATGCACTCTGTGCATAGTCAGCTAAACAAGGTGTGGGTTGATGCTTCTTTATTTCCTTCAGCTCAAAAACCTGCAACTTTGGACCTATTTTACCCATTCAACATCTATACCAAGTTCATTTATATTTTCTTGATGAGTTGCTGCATCTACAAAACTTGGCAATTTGAGTATTCTGAAATACCACATTTCTAAAAACGCTACCTCATCTTGCGGGGAACTTTTGACTATCTTAATAAGATCTAAATTCATATATGAAAGCACCATTGGAAATATTAGGATGTGTAGTTGTCAATCGACTATTTGATCATGTGAAACGGACTTTCCACGGCTGATAAAAATGATTTTTCCCAAGGCAGGTTATTTCTGGAAAATCTGCACTTTCGGTGGTTAAACTAGACCCGAATTTAGCCTGTTAACTACCGAAAGCTCTACTTTCGGTGGTTAATGAGCGTTTTTCAGGCCCGCCTAAACCAATGAAACCTGAGATTCTCACTTTTGCTTGAGAATACCAAAATCAATGCTTGTTCCAAGTTTATTTTCAGAAAATAGGCTCTCTGACAAGCCTATAAAAAATTAGAAATAATTTTTTGGACCTCTTCCTATCACCTAAAATTTGACAAAATGACAATGCTATTTTAGGAGATAACAAACTATCTTCAAACATATTTCCAATTATGATATTTATAAAAAGGGTACTATGTATAAAAAACTCACTTGGGAAATGCACCCCAGTTAGTACCTAAAAGTATATTGTTAATACTTACAACCTAATTAGTATAGGATTTATGGAACTACTAAATTGTATGGAAGTGAAAGAACCATTTGGTAACTTATACCCCTATCGATACCCAAAAGTATGTCATTGGGCAATTTCACCCTAATTAGTATAGATGTAAAAGACATTCTTGGGGCACACCTTAATTTAATATATAGGAGTGAGACAACAACTTAATGAATTTGCATCTTAGTTAGTGCTAAAATTATGTTCTTGGGATTTAAACAAGAATTAATATAATAACAAGGGAACCACTTGTGGTGCACCCTATTTGATTAA
>ML827535.1:61481-78978 GCA_009831015.1 Picea engelmannii | reverse complement strand
AACTAATCATACCATTAAGGCAACATGAACTAGTGCATAAACTAGTAGCATATTCAATTTTCAATCTAAAACTTTTGAACTAATCAACTTTAATGAAGATATACCTGAACATTTGCCAATGTGGATGATGACTGGTTCATCTGAAATGAACTTTGAAAGAGAGTAGAGATTCTAGAAGTGAACAATTGCCATTTCTGAACATTCTCTAATTACTTGATCATTTTCCAAGAAATTGGATAGAAGAAACTACCATCTTATGCTAATTTGGTGAACAAGTATTATCACTGAAGTACTCTCTAAATTTAGACACAGTTAGGTGTCAAACAAAATTCCGATGAATAGTTAAAGAGAAATGAGAGGATTCTAGATTACATGCTAGAACTTCCCATATATGTTGATTTGAAGTTGATTGAATTTGATGTTGAAATGTAGATGTCTTATTGAGGAGACCAATTGTCATATTGAAATTCCCAATTTTTTATTAAATTTTGATTGATAGGACTTTGAAACTTGAAGCCTCACTATAATCATTGACATCCCCCCTATCAAGTGAAAGATGAGAAGGTTGTTGAAGGGACCTAATCTTGAGCTTTTGAATTCTTCTATTCTTCAATGGTTCATCATTGTATCTAGTGTTTTTTGTTGTTTGACCACTAATCATTTTGACTTGAATAATGTGGTTGTTTTAGTTGACCACTAACCATTTTGATTTCATCAATTTACTTCCCCCTCTTTAGGTGCAAGAGAGTTCAATTTTTCTTCATCAATGTACTCCCTCTTTTGAGTCCAAGAGAGTACCATCTTTGAGTCATGTTTCAATTTCAAAAATCATGTAGAATTGGGCCCCAATCATCATTTGGAATAACTATTTGAAACCCTACTTCTTTTATGATTTCTCCATGCAAATGTGTCTTTACCCATATCTCAACTAGACCATAAGACTTATGCAACTTCTTGACTTATTGATTCTATTGCCAAGAACTTATCCAACCATAATGAGTTATTTTATGTTTAGACTTCTTCTTCTTCTGACATTTATCTGAATGGTGATTTGTCTTCCCGCAATGATTGGATTCCTCATTTCCTTGAAAAATACCGAGCAAGCACAACAAGAGACAAAAACTTGGTAGAAAATGATTCAAGTGATCCGAATTGGATCCTCACCCAAAACATTTTGTAAAATTGTAATAAACTTGTACTTTTTATTTTTGTTCTATTTTGTCTTTTTTTGGCACAATGGGAAGTGGAAACGAACCATGTGACGGTTGGCCTTCCAAAGGAAACACATTAAAAGAATGAAGATTGTAGCTAAGAGGACAACAAAGGGAGACAAGGAGAACTTAGGAATTTTGTAGAGATGAGAGCTCGAAGAGTGTAGCCAGCTTGAAGATTAGTGGACAAAGGAGCCAAGGAGCCTATCCATGATGAGTGAAGGAATCTCTAAGCCATGACAATCTACATTTTTTTTTGTGAGTAAGAAAGCATGTGTTTTCTGGGCATGCATAGTTAACCCATTGTAATGAATTTACTGAGCAAAATAAATCTCTATTATTTATATTGTGTGGGTGCAATCTGCTCTAAGAGGTATATTGTGGTTATAGTTTGTGTTTTATTGCTTGAAATTCATGTTCTGGTTAATAGATGCAAGATTCGTTAACTCAATCCTCTTTGAGCTACGTTTTGTCTTGTTGACTAAGATTCCACTCACTCACAAATTTTATTCCCTCCTCTGGGAATTTTATTTATTTTTGGGAAAATCTACTTCTCCCTGAGCAAATTTATACCCCTTTAGTTTTTTTTCTTAGTGTTGGGCATCCCAACCGAGAAGTTGGTAGGATTGAATCATTTATGGATTTTTTTCTTTTTTAGAGCATCTTCTCTTTTCCTCGAGGTCATTTTTCTCTGATGTTGAGTGTCTAAACTTTCCCAAGGTTGTTTTTCTCTGATGTCAAATGTCTAAATTCACCCCTAGTCCTTTTTTTTTATCTCATGTTGAGTGCTTAAAATCGCCCTAGGTGTTTTTCTCCATCATTGAGCTATTAAATTCATCCAAAGAACATTTTCTTCATTGTTGGTCGACTTAGTTCACCCCCTTGACATTTTTCTCCATTGTTCGATGATTAAATCCATCCACTCAACATTTCCTTCATTGTTGGTCTTGGACACAGTTTGGGAACTTAGTTGGTATTGGTCTAGCAACCACAAGCAATGTAAACCAAGTAGTAAATAACCCAAAGAACAGAGAACAAAATATAAATTTCGCAAAGAATCCGGGTTGATGAAATGGAGAGGCCATAGGCCCATCGTTTACGGATCATTAAGTGATATTTAACACATATAATCATCTCATGATATCAATTTATAGTACACATATTTGACCACTTCTAGATCTAGGTCTTATCGACTGCTCATCATTAACAACACCTGATAAATAGATAAAGATGGCAACTCATAAAAAGGTGAACTTGGACTTTGTGATTTCCTAAAAGCTCATAGTCTAACATAAAATATGTATATGATTAGTTCTACAATCATTTAAATACATCACTGTATTTCCATTAAAACCTATTATTTGTTTATCTGTCTTGGTTTATTTTTTAACATTATAATTTTTATCTAATCTAATATAAATAATCAATGATTATCTATTATAACTTAACTTTGAATTATGTCATGCACAAACTTATTTTCTTTATACTTTTAATGAATGCATATTTCATACCATTTTATTGTAAATTTGGTTACTATTATTTATGGGTCTCTTTTATTAACAAACTAGAGGAAGATTGAGAATAAAACATCATGGAATCATAAAAGAAGAAGAGCAATACGAGGACATAAATGAAAGGTGGCGTAAAGCACACGAGAAAATTGGAAACAAGCCATGCCAAAAATAATTAAGGGATGCTAAAGGTGATTAGTGTTAAGTTTTGTCAAAGTTTTATAGATGTTTAAATGCATCACATAAACTATAGTTTGGCTTATAAAAATCGGTTGGATTATAAAAAATCGGTTTGTTAAGCCAAATTATTTTATGGATATGTGTAATGTTTGCTCACCATATCATTGATGGAAGATATTTTTCTTTTATTTTAAATTTAAACTTGTATTTTCCATAGCTTGCTTTTTGAAATATGAATTTTAATGGAGATCTCTGCTTTAATGCTTCGTGAAACTCATTTTATCTTGCTTGCTTAAGCCCATTACTAAACAAAAATAATGAGTACAAAAGCCAATGAACAAAACAACTTTGTAATAAGATTTGGTATGTGAAAGCAACTCATGAGCGATTAGTTATATGGGACAAACAACACCACAAACTCCTCTAGTGCCTGCATGATTGTGCGACTTTTAATTCTTCAAAACCCATGTTGAAATGTGCTCAGACATGTGTTGAAAGCTTTGCTGGGAAAGTGCACCTTAGCAATGTTCGAAAACGAAGTCCACCCATCTATGTACCCCGGTACGCGTGGCATCACTTGTTGCTTTACATAAAGCATTTTATTTACATAAAAAAAATGATTTTTATTTTCTCTCTATATATAATTATTATATAAAATGAAACTATGTTTATGTAAATATAATTTTAAAAAACACAATCATATTTAAATAAAAAAAATTATAATAAAAACATTGCAAACAGTCATATTTAAATAAAAAAAGTTATAATAAACGTATTGCAAACATAATGGTACTTATAGCTTGCATGATTTCCCAAGTAAGAATATCATAGATTTTGAATTAAACAAAACAACTTAGCCCTCAATGCAAGAAGGGGAGAGAATCCTCTGATGGGGTGCCATGTTGATAGCATGCAGAACACTGTATAAAGATACATGTTTATGCCCTTGCTTTCATTTCTCGTATGGAGGGTAGCATTCAAAGCGTTTCTAAGCAGGCTCGACAATTCCCTTGCGCAGGTTTAATGGAGCCTTCAATGCACCATGGCTGGTGGACGATGATGGGTACGTGAAGCATGCTCAAGGTCACTTTAGCTCCCTTGGCGCCTCTCCACTTCCTCCGGGTATGTTACGGTTCCTCCCACTCGACTCAGCTATTGCATTTGGGTTTTACTTGTGTCAGTCTCCTCGCTCTGTGTTTTCCCAAGCTGGTTCCAGTCTGGTTTTCCCTCACCGCAATGCCTCGGGAGCATGGAAAGCCTAGGAGAAGGCCTTCCTAGTATTGCTATGCAGCCATGTAGTGTCACATTTGCAGGCTTTCCTAGGATTCTTCGACCTCTTTGATTTGTCAAGATAGGGAGCAAAATTTGCCTCCAATGGCCTTTGTAGATGAGGAAATTACGTAAGGGCCAATTATGGTTCTGCAAGACTCCCTCCTATACACATTTCTGGATCCCCATGACCCGCCTAGCACCAATCACTCTTCCCCTACTACATCATGTGTTGTGGACAGAGTGACTGCATAATTCAGGAAGAGATTTCCTTGGTCGACTGCCCAATCGAACCTCCACCGTCCTTCTCGGCTCTGGTCCGAGACTCGCAATCCACTTGCCTCCTTGTGTCGAAGCATCTAGAGCTCATCTTCGAGATGTGAAGGGACATGCAGGAACAACTTCATAGGCATACATTACTCAGTAGCCAACTCGACATTCTGTATGAAGCGCTCTCAAGCTCACAAATCCAACAACGATGGTCGAGCTGCATGCAACCATATGTCTTCACTCCTCAAGGCAACACTCAGGGTAGCACAGGTTTTATTGGTTCATTTGATGTTTAACCCTTTCCTTTCAGCTCTATGCACTTCTTTTGCAAAGAAACAATGAATTTTTCATACTCCTGTTCATGATTCTCTCTGCATGTTCAAGAATTTTGGACACTACATTACCTTGCCATCTATTTTGGTTTCCAAATGTTTGGTGGAACAGGTGGTAGTATATTTGTCATGACACAGCTAGAATAGTAGGTCGCCATCTTTTCTGGTTTCCACTTGTCTGACAGAACAAGTGGCAGACCTCTAGATATATGCCAAGTAGACAAAATCTTAGGAGGAAGGTCAAATAAATTGGTCGTAGCCTTTCCTTCCAAGGAATTGATGAATAAGCGCATGCAAATATCATTTTCATTGGCTCCTTTGTTGTGACAAGCATTATTAAATGCCACTAGGTGTTCATTTGTAGTGACAGTGTTATTCCCCGAAAACCTAGGAAGATTCTCTTTGAATTTAGGAAGTGAACGAGTAGCAGGTGCTAGGTTAATAGGAGAGGAAACATGCCATAGTGTGGTTGTGGCGTCTTCTTCAAATTAGAAAATCCCATACTTTTTGATGACTTTGGTGGAATTGGTGGTAGATTGGACATGGATATGGTGGCTATATAAGATACCAATCATTGAAAAAGATGAAGACAAAGAGGAGGAAGCACTTCTAGTGCCACCAGAGCCACCACTAGATGTCATCTTGTGGATGATAGGTGAGGGAGAGAAAGACAAACTAGATGAATCAGACAAAGTTCTCCTTAGAGCACTTTGTTGGGTTGATAACACAACATTCCTTCTTCCTATTTCAACAATAGGATTATTTTCAGGTGATACGCCTCTTCTTCTCCTAGAAGCACAAGAGTCTAAGGACATGAAAGGAAGTCCAAAGCTGAAGGAACAAGAAGGTTATTGTTGATTTCTAGGTTGTATATGTATAGCTTCCCATTGTTTTTGGGAACTAATATCTCATTCAATTGTTTCCCAAGAATGACTAAGCTCAACCCCAATATTAGCAGTATCTAAAATGGTGTTAAACAAATTCAAAGCAATGTTGTTATGATCTTGAAGACCGGGTTCAATATTGGGTTGCCTTGCAACAGGTATAGTCATTAAGAAATAAAATAGTCAAATATTCAAAAGCAGAAAAATATATGTATTCGATCCTAATCAAGCATAAAAATTAACCAGAGAGATATTGAAGATCTCCCCAATATGGCCACCAAATAAATGTTGAGGAAAATATATGAAATGATCTTAATCAAGCATTTTCAGATCTTACATGGCTAAATAAATATATACAGGAATATCACCATATGTTTATAGCCATCAAAAATGTTATCCTAATTCACAAGTATTGTTTACAAGTGCTTAGAATAGTTTTTTATAAATAAAAGCTTGCTGAAAAATAAATTATTTATGTGTTTTTCTGAACATAACAGATGGTGAAATAAATATAGAGACAGAAGTAAAGACCCAAGTCGATAATCAAAATAGATGAGACATAAAGAAATCCTTTATTTCATTCCATTTCATCAAAGAATCATTCTCTTTACAAAATTTCCTGAGGAAGTTTTGGACCAAATACAAACTTAGACATCCCTGATGAAACATACAAAAGGACTTCTGACAGAAAATAAAAAAACTGAACTTTAAAAGATGGATCATCTTGCCACAGATTGTTGCCCACTTGACTCCGCACAATAGCCTTTGTCAGTCATGAAATCTAATTCATCAACAGGCAAGTCTACACAGACTATCAAAGATAGATCAACACCTCTGAAAAACAAGTGTCTGAATGATGTGATTCAGCCCTGAATCTTGTTGTCTACAATAAGACCCTTCTATCATAAAAAATAATTAGGCTTCTAATGAATTAAGAAATGAATGAAAACCAAATTATCTCAACAAAAACTCAAGAGAAAACCTTAGTATGCTTCCCCTTCTATTCTCTTCTTGTTCCTCCCTTTCCTTTTTCCTTTAGTCAAATTAGAATTGGTTGAAATAGTTGAACTACTTCCTTAGTTAAGTTAACTAAAACTCAACCAATTTTTTAGTTAAGGGGGAAAAGTAATAAATCATAATAAGGTTTTTTAAATAAATAATAACTAGTAGGTGGGATCCCTTGTGACTCCCTTTAGATTTTAACAATCATAACACAACTATTTAATCAAACAAAACATCCCTCCTTGTGACTCCCATTATCTCATTCATATTTGACAATTTATCTCAATGATAATTGAAATTATTTCCAAAATTATATTACCCATATATCCAAAAAATAATGTGTTGTCCAAAAATTCAGAAGTCAACTGTTCTCAACAATTAATAAATAAAAACTTAAAATCCATATTTTCAACTCTGGGAGGAAATCTTTCCCTTGTTTCTTTTGTCACCTTTTGATCTCTTTGAATTTTCCTTAGGATGTGTCGAGCCTTTAGGCCTAATCTCACTGATTAGATGAGAGAAATCATCTCTAAAATGCATGCAGAAGGACACATATTTATCAAAGTCATTTGAAGGTGAGGAAGGGGCAGCAATGGATTTTCCTTTGTCAGGGGCATGGTAGGCCTTGGTTTTCAACCTTTTGATCACATGGGAAGACTGAACTGGTGAGTGGACAGGGGAATCTCGGACAATTTGATTGATAGGCGGAGAAGCAGGTAAAGACAAGTTAGGCCATCCAGGATGTTGGGAGACTGTCGGGTGGACAAACTCTTGCCATCCGTCATTTTTGGAAACTTCAGGCTGTAGTGAGATATGAGGAGGCACGGGAATACCAGGGATCTATGGGGCTTGGAAGGGAGGCCTTTTAGGCCTAGTTTGGACCACACATTTCCCAATCCAATTAAAAAACCCAGCTTGAAATAGTTGGCCTAACTCTTCTGAGTCTGCATCAAAGTGTATAGAGAATCTTGGCCTTCTAGGGCCCCTGTTCTAATTAACTCTTCCTTGGTTACCTCTACCATGGTTACCTCTGCTGAAGAAACTCATTCCTATATGCATAATTTATTAGCAGATAGTTTCTTTAACAACCATACATGACAACGCTTTTAAAATATGAAATAAAATTTGGCTCAACAACATATCAAATTCATGTAATCCAATCCATACAAATTGTTTAGTAGTTTTCAATGACCAATGGGTGAACAAGGTTTTTGGGATATGGGAGGGGTTGTAGTGAGAGAAAAAGTGTTAAAATGAGGGGGAAAATATCATGATTACTGCTCACAGACGTCAAACAATCAACTGTGTCGTAAACCAAAAATATATATCACTGTAATTCATCCTTGTGCGATCTCTTTAACTATCATAATACAGAGTTTCCCTTAACTGTAATTAAATTTTAGCAACAGGGAGTGGATAATGAATATGGGAAGGCGAGGGGATTGAAATGTGCGAAAAGTGAAATAATAGTAGGGAAAAAAGTGAATAATGTTCATAAAATCAATTAAGTAATCCATAAAAAAATTATGTATTTAATGCAAACTATCCAATGCCAACTAAACAATTACTATGATCAATTAAAAAATTATTGTGTGTTAACACTTGTTCACTGTCCATATTTAAATCTTCAATCCCTTTAATTAACACAGTGTCATCATACTCGAAATCAATATGTCTTCCAAACAACCTGTATGAGAATTTTGTTTCCTCTCATTTCTTCCATTTAATATATAAAACAAAATTCCAATGAACACACAGTCATTTTTTTCAACTCTGTTCAACACCAAAACTTTAACCAGTGCCCATAAATTAATTCCTCAAATCAGACACAGACACAAGATATTTTAAAACGTGCTTGATTTCATTCCTTTAACAAATTTAACAATTAAATTGCAATGAAACCATACTACTAAAAAAACCCATGCCCATCTATGATGGTGTAATAAGATGATATGATGCACGATATCCATAAATCATTCACAGTGGACAAACAAGCCATAATCATCAATTCTTCAAATTCCAATAATCATGATCGAACAATTAAAACACATAGTAACAACGACTATCATTTCAATTTATACCACATTGTAAGAAACATACAGACCAACATATAACGCAAAGAAGCATTTATGTGACTGTACATATCTAATTACTCCCAATCAAACCATAAAACAATGTTGAGTTATCAATCCAACTGTTACAACAAAAGAATGCATCGATTGTATAACAATTATTATTTCCAATCACAGCCGTCCAACCACGCGATCAAACAGAGGCAAGCCAATAATCAAAACCATTTTCGGTACCAATGAATATAATAAACTAGTCAAGGGTTTTCTCGATCATTAAAACACAGGGAGACTGGAGTCAACCATATCAACAGCAGGTGAGAAAACTTCGAGACAACACGGTGGACACACAGATCACATAACCTTTAGCTAGAAAGACAGGGTGACAGTTCACACCAGATAGGGTAGACCATGATGCAGAAGAGTAGAGGTTTCTTACTGGCCAGTAACCAACATAAAAAACACACAAGGCATAACCCTCATGTTTTTCCCCAAAAATCTGAATAATGATGATAGAAATGCAGAGCTCAAGTAATTACAACCAACCCTAAAGCAAACCTCTTGGCATAATAGCCACCATAACCAAATGTGCATATACCAATAACATAAAATGAGCCCACGACCAGGTGGAAAACGATATGCAGTGACCCAAAGGTGGTTAAATCATACACAACAAGCCCATAACACCAAATACAACCGGGTATGATTACAAGACTGTGAGGAGACGACCAACAAGTCCAAACTGAATTAAACCCTCCAAAAAAAACCCATAGAGACAACAGAAAGCCATCACGGCTTCCTTCACACAGAATAGTCCATGAAATCCCAACTTCAACCATCCAATTTTCCATTTGCAACGAATAACACACAAACAACCATTCCAGAGAAACACCATGAGTTTACATTGCCATCCTCAAGAAAAACATAGACCAATAGATCACCGTGTCAATATTTATTTCATAAACAAAGCGAGTTCATGGATGGGTGAAAAAAACATACCTGTAACCAAATGGCCTTAAAAATGCGAGCTTGGTTGAGCAGTTCCTTCCTCGCCTGAATATTGGAGCTTAACCATAGTGAAAATCAAATTAACAATAACTAAGCTAGGGTGACAGCCAGTGGTAGAATTATGGAGTGGCGTGCAGTAAATGCACATCACCTCTATTCTCTCCTCATTCAATTACATAGTACATGCCACCCATCCAACATTAACCCATGCCATTAATCCATGCATCAAAACTTGCATACATTACTTGCCAAATGTGCCACCTGATCCATACTAACCATTTCCAAGAAATACTATAAAATATATCACATGCGCCCCATATAACTCAATAAAATTGTATAGCCACTAACATTGCTAGTTAGGACTAACATCCATTTCTTTAATTTCAAATGCATATAGTATAGCATAGTCCTCTTTTCTTGGATTTATTCCATATTGCCTTTGTCTCTTTTTATAACTAACATGTGTCTTGTGCAGGTGTAATATGTAATAAATCATGGCGCCAATAGCACTGTAATAACAGTGAATATAATCCATTCATACATGGAATTTAGAGATTAGAGTAATGAAACCCACACATAACATGCATTATCCATCTACCATTATGTCGCAAATAAAACCAATATTTCACCATCAATCATGTAGAACCATGTAAGCAGTGTCGAACAATAGCATAAATGTGTAATAAGAACCTTATCTAATCCTCCAATCTACAAGGGGGTCCCACCTACTAGTATTATATATCATTATCTTAGTTTAAATAATAGGATTTAGAAATACTTTGTGGGCGAAATCCTCGTTGCGATTTTTATCGTCAACACACTTCAGTCATCAAATTATGTCTTCTGACCTCACACTTTGGGGGGAAATATGTTACACATCAAAATTCCTCACTTTAATAATGTCCCATTATCATTATCGTAAGTGTCGCAAGTGTCGCAAGTGTTGAAAATATCGCATTTGCTTCCTGCATGTGTCTCATTGCAAACAACACCACAAGGACACTTGGTACACTTTCTAAGACATGTTAGAAGAGGAAAACACATAAATTGGCAAGCTTACACATTATTTTTCCTTGGGAAATTACCTTCTTAAAGGAATTGTTATAGATCAACACTCCCTTGCTCACTTGCAGGGAGTGCTAGTGCTCCTTTTACACTTAGCAGGGAGCGCTATAGCGCTCTGTTGCCATCTTTGAGGGAGCCCCGATTGGTTGAGAGATTCTTGGGAAGAAATCCCCCTTATCTCTAAGGACAACTAGAAAGGATCCAAGTTGGCTTGGCTTGAATCTAAGCTTTAGGTTGTATCTAAGGGAGATACCACAACTGATGGAGTCATATCCTCAACTTATTCCAAAGATAACTAAGGTGGTTGAGCCTCCCAAATCCTATAAAAGGAGGAATTCTCATGGTGAAAAGGAGGGGAATATCAGTGAAAAGTATTGTCATTATGATCGTGGATATTTTGAGCAAGGGGTTGGACAAGGAGGAATTAGTGAAGTTGTTGCATCTGCATCTACAGATTGTAAGTACCTTGTTATGTTCTCATTAATATATGCTGGACATGTTTCCTTCAAGTTTGTGTATGATTGCATAGTCTTATCTTTTCTTGATAAATATAGCTTAAACTAATCTTGGTAGAATAGGAAACATGCGTTGTCTTTGTTGTCTATTGAATTGCATAACTCATTAAAGGGCCTGAATATCAAGTTCAGCCTGTACCAAGTAAGGATAAGCTTCAGAAAAAAGTACATCATTCTTTCTTCCTCTTTTTCCTTTGACTAGTTTAGCTACATTTAAAGGAATGCTAGTGTTCAATGTTATCATTTTTCTACCTTGGTCATAGGGATCTAGGATCCAAGAGGAAATTCACCTATTCGCAAGGGAATTTTCCTAAAACAATAGTATCCATATGGAAGATGTGTAGGGATTCAAACAACCCTGGAAGTGTAGAACCCACAATTACAAAGAAGTACAGAAGAATGTGTTGAACTAAAAATTGTCAAGAGGATCCAGTTGGAATAGGTGGGTGGCCACCAATATCCACCTGGATCATTAATCCCCCCCTAGGAAGCAATGGGATCCATTGCATTGAGTTCCCCCATCAGGTGAGGAAAATTTTGTTGAATTTGGCCCAAGGTGATCCACTTTTCTTGATGGAGGAGTTGCCTTACCTTGACAACTCTATAAATCTAGATCCTCTACTGGTGAGTTCCCTTGACCCATGTATCCACTATCTGATTAGTGGATTCCTATTCCATGCAGTTGGGGTTGAGATATGTTGTTATCAAATGTTCTATGATATCTGAGGTGTCCAATAATGGTGGAAAATATGGTCAAAGGAGGTCCACATTGAACACTAGGTGCAAGCCAAGGAAGGGTGGAGTGTTGAGCTCAAAAGCATTGCTACCCATATCCTTGGTGATGTTTCAAGGTCCATAGAGAATTGGGTGGAGCTTCTGATGGGGCCCTATAATACCCTCCTTTTGCAAATGTAACCAGACCTTGTCTCCAACCTGAAACTGGTGCAATACCCTATGTTGATCATGACACTACTTGTACTTATCATTGGCTTTATGCAAAATCTCATGGACCTGTTGGAGGATGTGTTGAATCCTCTCAATGAATTTGGTGGCTTTTTCAATCTCAGACTAAACATGGAAAGAGTTTGTCTGTGTGGTTGCAAGAGGTATCGCAACATCAATGGGACCCAAGGGTTGGAATCATAGTCCCACCTAAAATGGCCTCTAGTCGGTGGAGCTATGGAGAGCCTTGTTGTAACTATGTTGAACATAGGTGAGACTCTCATACCATGTATGTAGATTCTTATATTATACATGCACAAGATGTGCACAATTATCCGACTGATGAACTCTATTTGGTCATCTGTTTGGGGGTGGAAAGCAATGGATTTAGTGAGCTTGGTGTCCAAAAGTGACTAGAGACTCGACCAAAATGTGTTGAGGAACCTATTTTCCCAGTCAGAGATGATGGTCTTTGGTATCCCAAAATGGACCCACACGCGTTCGAGGAAGAGCTTGGCAGCATCTATCACTGTGATGTTCTTCTTGCAGGCTGTGAGGATGGCCATCTTCAAAAATTGATCAACAACAACAAATACAAAATCATTTTCGTTCTTGGTAAGATGAAAGGCCAACCATTTAATCCATTGAGATGGATTCCCAAGGCTTCTCGGAGGTAGGAAGAGGTGTGTATAAGCCTTGATTCTTGATGTTTGTCTTGGAAATGGTACAGGAAGTGCAAGATATGATATACTTGATGACATCATGTCACAGTTTTGGCCAATAAAATTGTTTCTGGAGAACGACCATTGTTTTCTCCATGCCAAAAGTTCCCGCCATCTGAATGTAGTGGGATTCCCAAATCAACTTTTCATGCTCACTTACAGGAACACGGAGTTGGCCAAGATGGAATAATAACCCATCCTGAATGTGAAAATCGATGATAGTCGCTCCTATACCCAAGAGCTGATAGGAGGTGGCAAAGTCTGGGTCTTGCTGATAAAGTTGGGGTACTCAAAGGCCGCATGTCCACAGAGATGGAGCACAGTGGTGAGTGAAGCCATGGGAGGTCAACTAAGGAAATCAATGATGTGATTTTTTCTCCCTATCTTTTACTTGATGTTGAGATGGAATTGTTGCAGGTAGGTGGAGCAATTATGATGGAGTTTGTTCTACAACTTCCCCTATTCTATATGAACTGCAGAGGCTTGTGATCAGTGTGGATGATCATCTCCTTTCCTAGAATGTAATGTTTTCATTGATGACGATATTGTACAATGGAATACATTTCATTTTCATAGGTTGGGTATTTCCGGACAGTATCTTAGAGTGTCTCACTATGGTATTCCACTAGATGACTGTGTTGAGTGAGAACTATGCCTACAACATAGTCAGATGCAACAGTCTCAATCTCGAACGATTGTTGAAGATTGAGCAAGGAGAGTATTGGAGATGAGAACAAGCGATGCTTTAGATCATCAAATGGTTGTTGTTGTTCCTTCCCCCACACGAACGTTTCCCTACCACCTCCCTTGGTCACGTAGTTGAGGACCCATGCAATATGGGAAAATCCCAACATGAACCATTGGTAGAAGTTGACCAGTCCTAAGAAGCTTTGAAGCTCGATTAGTGTGGTCCGGGCTGGCCAGTCACGAATGACTTGGATCTTAGTGGGATAAACATGTACCCCATGCTAATAAACAATGTAGCCCAAGTATTGGACCTTGTTCATGACAAAGGAACATTTTTCCAAGTTGGCATATATCTTGTGACACCGCAGAGTGCTCAAAACATGTTGAATATGTTGCATGTTCTCCTCCTAATTTATGTTGAAGATGAGGATGTCATCCAAATATACCACCACAAAAGAGTTGGTGAAGGGTCTCAATATATCATCCATCAACCTCATGAAAGTGGATGGTGCATTTCTTAGGCCAGAGGGCATGACTAACCATTCGAAGAGACCTTATTTAGATTTAAAAGTTGTCTTCCAGACATCAGTTGGCTCTATGCGAACCTCGTGGTAACCAGACTTTAGTTCAATCTTGAAAAATAAATTTTCCCCCTTGAGTTGGTCAAGAAGGTCATCAATCCTGGGAATTGGGTACCAGTTTCTCACTGTGATTTTTTTTAATGCTCTATAATCAATGCAGATTCTCCAAGTCCCATCCTTCTTCTTAACCAATACAATCGGGATTTCACAAGGGGAGAATCTGGGTCTGATGTGCCCCTTTTGAATAAACTCTTGGATATGATGCTTGATTTCATCATTTTTAATCAATGAGTAACAATATACTGGTCCATTAGGCAGAGGTGCACTGGGGGTTATATAAATTGGATGCTTGACTTGGTAGTGCGTCAATACCCTGGTGGGTGAGGAAAATATGTCTTTGTACTCTTCCATGATCCTGTCCACTTTCTTATATTACAAAGAGAGGATTTGTGTAGAGGCCACAGATGTGGTGGAAACCTTCTGCTTACTGTGAGCATGGATCACAAAAAATATGAACTTCCCAGTCTGTGAAATGACCTTAATGCATTTATTAGCATAGATTAAAGAAATAACGGTAGGAGGCACTACCTTTAGTATCCTATACAATTGTCTACCCAAAGTAATAATAAAATTGTGGCGTCTAGACTCATACACAGCATGACGCTTCCACAAATATGGTTGTCCTAAAAGAACATCACAAATTTCAAGGGGATAAATATCACACAATACCTCATCTTTGAAATGCTTGATGTCATAGGGCAGACGACACTATTGGCTGACACAGACATCTCTTCCTTGGTGAAGCTAACCGATGGTGTAGGGTTGTGGGTGCGGTGYTGTTGGAAAGTTCAGCTACTTGAAGACCTCTATTGAGATCARGTTCTTTTGAATTCCACTATCTRGAATGAAATGAAGCGGAACCCCCTTTATCCACATCTGTGAGTGAAACATGCATTCCCCATCCTTTGGTTCTTYTGGTTCGCTTGGTTGGAATTTGGTGGTAGCGACAGTGGCACTAGGTTCAACATCAATAATCTTCTTCCATCCTTCTAGTTTCGATTYAGAATCAAAATCATCCTCTAACTCATAAGCATTCAACTTGGCCATGAGTGACTGCTTGGAGCAAAATTCTCCAGTGTTGTGCCAAGGGATTTTATGGTATTCACACCATTTTCCTGTGTCCTTCTTCATCTTCTCATTKCCCTTGTTATGTTGCRACTTGTACTGGTTGTCTTGAGAGTGTCCATATTTTCTCGATCCCTTGTTGTGTGGGTTGGGGTCGCCTTTGTCCTTCTTCAGCTATGAGGCGTTTGTTGATCCAAACTCTCGCCTCTTCTGCTTAAATTTCTTCTCAATCTTGACAACATATCTATAAGTCGTACCCAATGAGGCGATGTCCATAAACTCCATTTCTATTTGAATGTATCTATGCAAATAGTCACGGTATTTGAGCACTAGATGTCGCTCAGAGTCTTTGATACCCAATGTGGTGTGCAGGGTATGGAAAATATTGGTGAAATATGGTAACATCTGGTCCCTTTCTTGATGCAGGGTGGTCCATCTGGTGTACTGGTCCTCGTAGCTTCCAATAGGGTAGTATTGTTCTTTAATTTCATCCCATAAGGAATATCATCTAGGGGCAACCACAAATATTGCATATTCCTCTATGGCCCTTTTCTTAGAGTAAGTGTCCCACCGGTCCTTAACTTGGGGGATGACCTTGAGGAGTGCAAAAGTAATTTGTTTCCCTATCGAAAAAGTTTTGGACCAAAAAATACCCTTCGAGAAGATTCAACCATTTATCTACAACATCCGCATCTATCAGTACTTCAAATAATGGAATATCAAAATTTACCTGTACCTTGAAGGGGGTTGCATGGCTACTTGATGAAGATGCTTCTCCTGTGGGCAGCTATCGAAGGATCTGTGCAAAGTTTTCCATCATTTTGTTCCTTTATCACACAAGGGCTTCCTCGAGAAACATTTTAAAAGGATCTCTTTCTCCATCATATTTATTTTTGTCTCCCATGGGTTGTTGTCGGGCTCGGCGTGACCGATCTTACAACGACTTGATTGGTTCGAGTCCCAACTTATTGTACCTATATCTTGTCGAGGATATGCATGAAGAAAAACAAATGAAGAGCAGACCGCTCTGATACCACTGATACATATTTAGGAGCAAAATGAACTAATTAACAGACTGAATACAATAAACACAAAGATATGAATAACAACACAGATATCTAGTGAACAATATCTTCTATTGAATAAATGAAATAGGTTGAAATTGTAAAAATGCAGAACTGAAACACTTGCTCGAATGGTGGCATCTATCTCTGAGAAGAGATGTGGCTGCTACGCACATCCGTCTAAGGAGAATGATTACACGGAGGCTTGAGAGGCATTTTTAACATTACTCATGAATACAAAAACCCTATATACACAAAAACCTAACCCTAGGAGATGAAATGTCAAAATTTATGTGGGCCCCTATGTGTAAGTTGGTACCTCAACATCTTTGGGTCGTAACTTTTTCATACGACCTCCATTTTAGGTGCGTGATAGCCCATTGGAAGGGTATTTTCGAGAAATACACATTACACCATGAAACTTTGACCCCATCTACAGTTTGATTGTGGCAAGCCAAAAAAACGCTATTTAGGGCCCCAAAACATCCTTGGAAGTACAAAAAGATGTACTGACATGGAAAGATACAAAATAAGCCAGTTGGATTAAGTGGGAGGTAACTAGTATCCACCTGGAAGATGTGTAGGGCTTCAGACAGCCCCAGAAGTGTAGAACCCACAATTACAAAGAAGTACAAAAGAACGTGTTGAACTAAAAATTGTCAAGAGGAGCTAGTTGGAATAGGTGGGTGGCCACAAATATCCACCTATATCAAAGTAGGATGAAATGGTCATGGGTGGCATGAGAAGGGAGAATCCCTTGGGGATTGTCAAAAAATAGATTTGTGTTTAAAGAGGAGAAATTGGATGTTATGATGAATAGTGGGTGAGGGGGTGTTAACTACTCGAATGGCATGGAATTGGGAAATAATGTCATAATGACCTTTTTTTAGGAGTTTCTCCCTTATGTGTGAACTGATAATATCATGGGAACCCACGGTGATGACTTGGAAGTGGCACTATTGTCCATCCTATTGGAAACAAATGGTTAATTCCTTGAATTCCATGGTGATGGGGCCTAGTGTACATAACCATTTAGCACCTAGAACAATGTCTCAACCAC
>ML827535.1:15118-34222 GCA_009831015.1 Picea engelmannii | reverse complement strand
TTATTTTATTTATGTCGGCTTTAGGCCATTAGTTGTAATTATACCTCCTAGTCTCCTATATATACCAAGGAGACATTTTCATTTGGAATCATCTTGTACTTGAACATTTAAGTGGGGTATAAGGAGGTTTCCCCCTCGAAGAGACTTATTATCTGAAATTATCTCTTTTTCAAGGTGTTGAGTACTTCTTCTGAGGTTTATCTATGCTATATTGATATTTGGTTCTTAATAGATCATGAGTGATATGACTTCAGTATTGCATCAGAGTGTTTCCATCAATGCCAAAGGGTGAGATTGTTGATTAATTGGGTTGGTTTTCATTGATGTCAACCCTTGAATAAAGTTCGGTAGAAAATTCCTATAGCACAAAGGTTTGGGCAATGGACCCAAGTTTGTTTGATGGATAATGTTATCTGTTTTGACATATTTGTAGGAAATAATATTCTATATGGATGGTACATGTCATGCCATTTCTAGTGGTATGTGGAACGTCACATAGCACCTCACGGTTAGAGAGTCATGGCGATGTGAAGTTGGAGAACCCTCATGAGTCATCTAGAAGCCCCAAACGGTCACAGTAGTCAAAGTGGTTGCAAAGAAGAAATTATTTAAATAATAAATTGAAGTGATGAGTGTACTATAATTCAAACTGGATACAAAATAAATTGTTTAAATAATAAAGTTAATGGAGAAATTACTAAGTGGACAAGTGGTTAGAAGCGGGTTAGCCCTAAAATAAGGAAAGTGGGTTAATATGGTTAGAAGGTAATTTAAATAATAAAGTGAAGTGATGAGTGTACTATATTAAGTCAAATTGGATACAAAATAAATTATTTAAATAATAAAGTTAATGAAGAAATTACTAAGAACACAAGTCGTTAGAAGTGGGTTAGCCCTAAAATAAGGAAAGTGGGTTAAAATGGTCAGAAGGTAACCCCTTGAGGAAGCTACTTGAAAGTATAATTAAGAGGAAAGGGTCTCTAATTTTTAAAATCACACTTGATAATATTGAATATATACAATTTACTGAGGTAACCAAGGGATATATAAGCCGAATTTTAGAGGGAAGGTGAAGTAAAGAAGGCTGAAATTCAAGGGAGGATAAATTATTTTGATGATGCTTTCTAAGGTATGTTATTTACAGGTCATCTCACCATTTTCGCAATAAATATTTTCTAGAATGATTCATAGCGTGAAAGAGGGAGACTGTTGAGGAAACATATCCAAGTAGCTGTGATACAAATTGCATCTTTTGGGTCATTGTATTTTTGGAGTTACACTCCGTGGAAAATAAGGGTTGTGGCTAGTCCTGAAACTAGTCTAAAACAGGTGTTTCGGGTAAAAACGTCATAACTTCTTCATAAAAGATCCAAATTCAGTAAGACAAAATGTATTGGTTATATTACAATCTTTAGTATTATTTGTACTATTTTCATATCCATACAACAAATATTCTGTGCGGGGCATGCTCTACAAGTTCGCTCTCTAGAATAAGACAAAATTCAACAAGGTATGTCATTTTTTCTATAACTCCTTTTCTGAGAGGTTACAAGTAGTGAAATATGGAGGAATTGCATAAAAGACATTGAATAATATTGTGTACCATTTTTAGATCTTTATTCATTACAGGTACATAGTTATTATTATTGCAATTTACAGTTGTTAACTAATCCAAAATTAGTCATGTGAGACTAAAGTGAAGTTTGACGAAAAGGCTAGTCTCTTGCTGTTAAAGTTAAGGAAGGTTTGCAGGTATGTGATCATATACACCAGGTTTGTTACAGATTTACAAATCATATTTGTATGATAAAATTGATGAGGGATTTTTGTTTGAGGTATGTTACAGATAGAGGTTATATAACAGTGAGGTTGTGGCACATGGTTTGATGTAATGGTTTATCGTATTTGGTTGCTAGAGAAATTTTTTATGGTTATATTGGTATATGTATTTGGTATATGGTTTAGGTACATGTTGGGTACATAATTGAGACAAGTAGTTGATGAGTTGGCACATACATGAGGTGTATAGTTGATGATGTTGGTACATCTTGATGAGTCATAGTTTATGTGTATTTGATGCATGATTGGTACATATTTGGTGCATTGTTGATGCACTTGTTGATGGTATAGGTTAAGGTACAAGTTGGTGCATGGTTGATGCATGTGTTTATGGTACAGGTTGATTACAGGTTGTTTGGATAGGTTATTGCAACAGATTATTTGTATAGGTTTGGTGCATGGTTGATGTATTTATTTATAGTATAGGTTGAGGTACAACTTGATGTATGGTACATGTTGGCACATGTTATTGGTATAGGTTGTTACAGGTTGATTATAGGTTGATTGGTATAGGTTTGCAACAGTATATCTAACAATGATAGTGTGATATTGGTTCCATCATTCTACTTCTACGTCAAGGAAGTTATACGGGGCAAGGACAAGTGGTTGTATCCAACTTTTGGTTGTATCCAGAAAACATAGGGGGTTGTAGAATCCTTCTGGTTGTAGCCATATAATTGGGGATTTGGATCTTCCCTCAGGTTGTAGCTTGAGAAAATAGGGGGTTTTAGCCTCCTTTTGGTTGTAGCCAGAGAATTGGGGAGTTGGAGCTTCCTTCAGTTTGTAGCCTGAGAAACTAGGGGGTTGGATCCTCCTTCTAGTTGCAGCTGGAAAACAAAGGAAGTTGGTGCTTCCAATGAATGTAATTCTTAAAGACATATAAGAAAAATAATTCCATGGTTTTCTCCCGCATTGGGTTTCCACGTAAAAACATTGGTGTAATGTGTATGTGTATGATTTCTCATTTGTTCATTGTTTATTTACTCTACAACTATTGGATGATAATGCTACATTGATATAACACTTGCATTTTGTGGTTAAAAATAATCATTTCTCTATTACTAATTCACCCTCCCTCTCAGTAATCCAACAGAGGGTTGTATGAAACTATCAACTATCTCTTGATCCATGCCTCCTTGTAGAAATACTTGAAGTCATTGGAAGTGTACTCACCGCCATTGTCCAACCTCAAGACCTTGATTTTATTCCCTATTTGGTTCTCCACCCAAGCCTTGAACTCTTGAAACCAACTAAAGACCTCAACCTTGATATTCATGAAGAAGATCTAGGTTTTCCTAGAAAAGTCATCAATGAACATCACATAGTATGACACTCCATGTATTGATGCTATTGACATAGGCCCCCTCACATATCCCCTTGGACCTAATATCATTGCTTGGAAAATCAACCTTGGCATTTTTTTTAAGTGCACACCCTCTACACACGCCTTGATGGTCAACACTAAACTTTGTAAGACTAGTGACAATATCCCTCATAATCGCTAGTGCCCTATAGTGCAGGTGTCCCAATCTCCTATGTCATAGCTCACTTAGGTTATCATTTCCATGTGCCAAATCCTGAATAGGATTTCCTATCAACCTATATAAATTATCCTCTCTAACCCCAATGACAACTATTGTGTTAGGGATAGCTCCCTTTGGACTTATGAGTACTTTCCCTCTCTGGAAAGTAACAAAAAAACCCTTTTCCTCCATAATTGAGATTGAGAGAAACATTTTCCTAAGTCCTAGTACATAAAGGATATCCTGGGAATCTTATCTGGATTATATTGAGAACGACATGTAGGTAGATATATAATAAGGAAACACACAGATATATTGCAAGAAACACAGTAATATAGTTAAACTCATATTCTATTAATGATTGTTTGGAATACAAAAATATTGTAAAATGCAAAGCACACAAGCTATCTACAATGGTGGTAGTTTATCCTTGAAGAGAGATATGTATCTGCTACACTCATTCATAAGAAGTTGATTACAAAGAGGTTGAAAAGGCCTTTTAACATAAGGCATCGATGCAGAAACCCTAAACATTGAAAACCCTAATTCCAAAAGATGAAACACCAAAATGTTTGTGGGCACCGATGGTTAGTTGATACATCAAATTCCCGAGGGTGTAACATTTTCATACAATATTTGTTTAGGGAAATCAGTATCCCATCGGAAAGGTCTAGCTAAGAAGTACACATTTTGAAAATCCTAGCATATGCCTTTGTATACTTGCTAGGAGTTGACGTGCCAAAAACGTCATTTAGGGCCTCAAAATGACCCCAAAAGTGTGGGACCCAAAAAACTATAGAAAAACTTCCAAGATGTGGATCCATTTCGAATTAGTGGAAAGGTTGGTGGCCACCAATATCCACCAGGATCATTATCAAAAAATACTCTTGAATTAAGTCGAAACAAAATGCTTTCGCCTCCCTTCATTGTATACGTGGCATCATCACCAAGCTCCACATGGATCCCTACATCCTTCTCCATAAAACTATTGAATAACTCACATGATTTTTTCATATGACAATATCCACCATTTTCCAATTACCATGCACTCCTAGTGGTTGTGCTGGTGGAAAGGAAAGAAAATAGTGAGAAATCCCTCTCGAACTTCACAACAAACTCATCCAGCTAAGTTTCTATAGATGTTTCTACCAGTTGTGGTTTTGTTTGTTTCTTCTTCTCGAGACACTAAGATGCATAATGTCCATTCTTATGACATGTGAATGAATTGATCTTACTCAAGTCCTTCTTCTTTTATGGTTGTGATTTACCTCCTTCATTGTTACCTTTCTTGTTGGGAACCTTTCCTTTTCACTTATTTGTCTTACTGAAAAGGGATAAGTTCTAATCACTATCTCCTTTATTGCTTCCTTTAGACTCCTCTCGAGTCTCTTCCAAGACACAATCATCCCATGTCCTTCACCAATTTGGAATATTTTCCTGAGTGCAGACTCCCTTAACAAATGTTTCCCAAGACTTCGGAAAACTAGTCAATGCCACATTTATTAGATCTATGTCATCCACCTTCTCTCCAATTGCTGCAATTTGATAACGTACCTAAGTGATACTCATGAAGTAGCTGATAATATTTTCATATCTAGAAATTGACGTGGATTTGAGTTTATTTTTTAATATCATCGTCCTATTTAAGTTATCACTTTGGAATAAAACCACCAGGGCATAAAACATCTCCTTGGTTGTCTTCTTCTTGGATAAGTGAGGAATCAAGTGATCCTTGACTGCATCCACTATTACCCACTGGGATTTTATCTCCTTATTTTGGTGATCCATGAAATATTGTATATATGTCGGTGGAGGAACTACTTAGTCAACAATCTCCTAAAGATTGTATTCCTTCAAAAGAAAAGTAACTCTTTCTTTCCAAGATAGGAATTTGGATGCTCCATCCAATCTATCTTCAACTCTCATAATTTTTGTTGTCGTCCCTTAGACCTGATAATCTACTAAGGAAATAACTTATTGTTGAAATTTCCCCTATATGAACTTGCATGCACTTTGTCAAACCTGTGCAACACGTATGTATGCACTTTGCTTGACTGTAAGGCATGTATATGATATTTTCCCTTATTTTCTCACATATACATGCTATGCTCTATTGATACTATTATAGCCTTAATTTCTATGCTACAGAGTCATAGGGGCACACAAAAAAAGATGAAATCCAAGACATAGCTCTAGGTCAATATTTAGATCATTTTTGTAGGGTGTCCCTAGACACACATGGTCAACAAGCGACATGTCACGCATCATATATAGTGGAACCCGTGACACCCTCTATAAACTTCTATATTCATAGAGTTATGAAGAGGCAAGTGAGGGATGAGTTAGTTATTCATGGAATGAGCCTTGGAAATCACATATTCAAGTCTCCATTGATCTCTAGAAGATCTAGAAGCTCTCCCAAGACTCTTCCAAGAGTCTACATAAAGAAGGAAAATATTGAGCATGAGAAGGAAGAATCATTTACAGACCTATGTTGCAAAAATTCATAGGTTCTTTTCCATCTACATCATTTGCAGTTAGGTTTCATAGCTTGGTTGAAGAGATGAGGTAAAGCAAGGAGAAAGGGGAAAAGAGGAATGCATCTACACTAAGATGTAATTCCATTTATCAAATTAATAGATCAATGGTTTTACCCTATGAATTTTTGCATTTCATTCATAAATGTTTATATCTAGTTTATTTTATCATAGATTAGGTTAGATCCAAGATAGATCTAGAATTCTAATGCTAATAAGAGAATTAGGAAGGCATTGCTTGTCTCTTGTGTGCAGGGAGAAGGTTGTAGAGGATAGATTTGGAACTTCAGGACTACAACATCCAGGACATGTGAAGGACAACCTTCAGGAAAAGGTATGCTATTCCACCATTTCTTAGTTTAATTGTGAATCCAATTTCTTGAGTCTAAAGGAAAACCATAAAAGTCTAGCCCTATGTCTATCTAGGATCAATAGGACTATCCTAAGGAGATATTACTATCCACCCATGATATTGTCTCCATAACATATACATGCATACATCTCTATATGACTGCAAAAACAAGTTCTACTTATGCATGACCATTCCTATGAAATACGTCCTTCAATTTTTTACTGTTGGTTTATAGATCTATAGAGATATCCTTGCAAATTTGATAGATCTGATGCAAAATGTTGTGGATACGAATTATGGATCCCTCTCAGAGTGAATTTTGTTATACCATGTTGAATTTCTAATCCCAACACATAGGCATATTTTTTACTAGTGATTTCCTTGCTATAATAAAATTAGCAGCTCAAAAAACAAAATAAACTTGTTGGAATAATCAACTGAAATATATAGTGAAATCAATACTCAAAACCAAATATCATACACAATACACAAAGATATGTTTCCCTTCAAATCAACTTATCAGTAGAATAATATCAAAGCTTACAAGGGCTCCCTTATGGAGGAAATATCCCACTGAGTAATTTCAGAAATATAGAGAAAACCTACAAACCCTAGAAACTCCTTTGTAGTTGTATGATCCTATACTTTCACTTCTCATACGTGTACATGATTGTCCTCATAGTAACCCACATACATAAGAACTTTCCTATACTAGAACCTTCATACATACACTTGTCCTCATTGCAAAGTGTGTACATCTCCATACTATTGTTGTGGCTCTGAAATTTGTTGGATCTCCTCATGGCTACCCTTCTTCTCACTTCTCCTTGACCTATATTGATCTTTATATGAAAGTCCTTCTCTACCTATCCAATATTTCCTTGAGAAAGGTTCCTTCTTTTCTCTCACTCTCAATAATGAAAAGTGTATGAAGTGTCTCCTCCTTTACCCTAACCTAGATTTTATAATATTGAGTTATGACCTAACCGTGATCTCCAAAGTGATTGATGGATGAGATTAAATCTCACCTCACTTGAGATCAATGGATAATATTTAATTCACTAATGCTAATAAATTTATCATTTTATTAAATAAAACTCAACTAATTAATAAAATAACTTTCCTTTAATAATTTCTTTAATTAAAGTAAATTACTAAGGTGGAAGGTTTTGAATGACTTCCAAATATCTCGACACTTAGACACGTTCAAAAGTACCTATATGATGCTACAAACATCAACAATTATGACCCTAACATTGTGCAATATTAAAATAATGCACATGATATGGTTATAATAGAACCATAAAATCCTATGCAATCCAAACATAAAGTATGATATTATTTACACAAGTTAAAAATTTCAAAGCATGGCGCTTTTGTTATCCATAATTTTGGTCGTCATGATGATGTATTGAAGATGGTGTACTTAGGCTCTCCATTAGAACTTTCTCCTGAGAAAAGTTACATTCATCTCTTTCCAGAAATCACAGTTTTAAGGAAGGTTCGCAGGCTGCTTATACATTTTCCTGCGAGACTGTATGATTCTCGCAAGCTGCCTTAAGACAGGGTGCGAGAGGTTTTCATTGTACATAACTGCTAGGGTGCGAACACTTTCTAATGAAGGGAAAAAGATGAATTCTCGAACCTTCTAGAAGGGAATCTTCTAGAAGGATGAGATGGAATTCGAATGGTTATCTAAGTACTGGCTTTCCTGATATTTTGGGATCATTCCTATCCAAGTAACAAATTCATTCTCTCTTATAAATTGAGTGGATTCTCATGGAAAAGGTTAGAAGCAAACTAGCAAGGGAGACATTGGAGAATTAATGAAATACTGTGTGAAGGACTGAAGCTACAGCAGCTAGAGAACTCCAGCAAGGTTATCAAAGGTGGTTGATCTTCTTCATGTAAGTGAGCAAGTGTGTGTGTCAGAGCTAAGGGTCATCGAAAGGAGGCTTGCAACATCAAGGCTTAGGTTGTAAGTTTTGCTTTCTATCAATATAATACAATAATGTGTCCCTTTCCAATAAAGTTGATTGTACTTTATTGCATAACTCCTTGATCATATGCATAGATTAATTGTTGAATAGAATGTGTTTACTTCACTTCGATTGGTTTGTATTGTCTTGATCATGACTGTACGAGAGCATTGGAGTGAAGCAGGAGCAACAAAGATCAAAGGAAGCGCTTTTAAGGTAAGTTCTTTAATCGTGCCTCTTAGTATATTCAATAATTAAATTCTAGGGAAAGAGTATCATTCTGTCCTGTTTTGTTCTAGATACAAGTGGATCTAGAGAGATTGGTTTGTGTCCGCACTTACGGATTTATCCTATAACAAAATTGGCGACCATACTGGGGAACAATCCCATTTTCTTGGTGGATTTTTGTGTTTTTCTGTGGCCATTTTCTTTGGTTTCATTTTTCTCCTGTCCTATCAGTCTCTGAGTCTTCAGGATATCCTGATAGACAGTCTGGGTCCAGAATCCTTTTGAAATTTTAATTCTTTTTTCAAATTTTTTGATATGTTCAGGAGTTCTTGCACTGTGTTTCATTACAGCCTGCGAGAACTGGTCAGGTTCGCACCCTGCTTATAGGGTTCAGTGCGAGGTGTTCGCACCTTGCTCAAAGGTTGCCTGCGAGAATCTTAGATTCTCGCACTATGTAATACTGCTTACCTGCGAACAAGAGTTTTCAAAATTTTGAAATTGAGTTCTGGTTTTTTCAACTTCTCAGATCAGTTGATTTACCTTTTATGAGTTTCTTGAACCAGTGACTTATATATTTATTGCTTTAGTTTGCATGCGTGAACCGTTTTAGGGTTTCAAGGTTTTTCTTGTTCTTTGTATCTTGACTTTCATTTATTGACTCTTATTGGCAAAATCATTCTCTCTGACTTCAGGAGTTGAGTGTGTCTGATTGGTTGAGAACCAGTGATTGGTTTGGAAGTTAAGTTTGTTTGGTTTTTCTCATTTGCTTATGATTTGACAAATCATTTCCTTTTGCATTTGAAGGAACTTAATTGGTTTGCTTTGTATTTTTGCTTTCATTGAAAGAATTGATTGGGTTGTTATTGCTTGGTCATTGAATTGATTTTTTGCTCTCTCGTTGGTATAGTGAGAGTTCTTTTTGAAAAGTGAACAAAAGTTTTTCTTTCATCAAATTATTTTTTTCATTTACAAAACATTGAAAATCAAATTTTTAGAGATTGTTGAAGCTTTGAAAAAGACACAATAGAGACTTTTCATTTTATAAGTGATTGTTTGCATAGAAATTTGAAAGGAAATTGTGCATTGTAGTATAAAGTTGATTTGGAAAACTTTCTCTCTCTCCCATACATAGGATTCATTGAACGAAAAGAGATACATTTCATTATCATCCTTGCATTGTTTGGGTCAGAGTCACACAACATAAGTTTCACTTCCGTTACCTTTGAGTAAACAACAGCTTTTAAAAACATTGTGTAATCTTAAAATTTATCTAGTAACTCTTTTCTAGGGCTCTTTTACACCAACATTTAGCTAGGCTAGTGTTTTGGAGTAGGAAGAGAGATACACTCTCCAAAAGCTCAAAACACACAATAGCATCTTGAATTAGGGAGTGTTAAATTCCATTTGCAACATCTTGTCCTAGGAAGCCCTTCTCACACAAGGGTCAAGCACTAGGTCGCATTGGTACTGACAGAGTTACTCACCCTGCTTTGTTGGTATTAGTGTAGAGATTGCACGTATTACGGGGGTCATTCATGAGGTATACCCATAATGATGAGTGGAATCCTTTTGAGTTGATTTCGGGCTCGATACCCCGCCCTTGTGTGTGGATCGGACTGTCGACTGTTTCCCCAGGCATTATTGTTGTTTATGGTGACCTTAGTGGCTTATCTCTCTAGGTTCTTACCCAAGGTGACTGTGGAGGGGAAAGTCTTCATGGTACCTGGAATTGACGTTGACCAAACTCACTCGGACTCCTTGGAGGGTATACCCATGATTATGTGTGGGAGCTTGCACCAGGGTGTAAGTCCGTTAAGCAGGTCGTCAGCGTAAATTTTCCACCCTAGCCCTGCCCCTTCTTGTCTCGTTGTTGCGACGTTGGATTTCATCACCAACTAGTGGCTTCGAAATTAGAAGGTCTTGTTTGCATGGTGATTGCTTCCTAGTTTTTTTTACTAGTGTGTGCTATTTGTTTCTCAAAGTTGACCTTAAAAATTTCTTCGCGGAGCTTGTCACTTGTTTACAATTGCTCCCCCACGACGTTCACGTAGAATTAAAGGTTTATCTCCAGAGCATCTGGATGGTTCTCAACCCTTGCCTACCAGTACACCTGAGGGCTCTCCTCATCAGAGTGAAGTCCCAGTTTTTACCCCACCACGCGGGGAAACAAGTGAAGTCCTAGTTGTTGCCACACCACAAGTGGAATCAACTAAATCTCTAGAACCTTTTCGAATTACTAATACTAGAGAGGACTATCGCATTCGCCGTGATGAATGACCTTTTGTGTGATTAAATTCTTATGAAGAAGCCGTTGTTACATCTTCTGAATCAGCTGTTGGGACTTTTCCCAGGGAAGAAGGCCAAGATCCTTTTTGGTCTGGTAATTTCCGAAGAGTCCTTTTTGGTACTGAGTCACCTATAGTCTACGCAATCAACCCTCCAGTGCTTACTGAGACAGAGACTACACCAATGACTACCGCATATCAATTTGTTCTCCCTAACGAGATGGCCCATCTCGCGAATACTACGAGTGTCCCAACCGGGATTACTGTAGCAAATATTGCTCCTATCAACACCCAGCGAATGCCTGATGTCATTCCGACACTACCACCCAGATACCATGCGTTGAATGCTTTGTTGAATACTATTGTTCAAACACCTCCGCAAACCCCATTTGGTACTCCTGGGGGTCCTTCTGGGTATAATATTCCCGGTTTTATTCCGACACTCCCTCCTCAATTTATTTCTGGAAATCCTAATCCTAGTGTCAATATACCGTCCATTACCTCAAACTCGCAGATTCCTGGTGGTGGATAAGGTGGCACGATTCCATTTCCTCTTACCGGACATAATCCACTTACTACACAACCTACGATTGGTACACAAGTTCCGGTTGGAACTCCACCTCCGATGGGGGGACCAACCCCACCTTTTGGACAAAATATACCTGCTGCATTGGCCCAGTATTGGAATGAGATGCTACAAAATATTCCTCAAACGACTGGGGGGAAGCAAATTGTCCCTACTATTGGCCAACCATATCCCGGTATACCCAATCCTATTTGGGGTCAAGGTCCTAATGCTCAAACTCAAGTCCCTAATCAGACTCGAGGTTTCAATCCTTGGAGCTACTATCCTCTACAACCACCACTGAATCAGCTTGGGTCTTCCCATTATGGGCAGAATGCATACGGTCCTACTGGTTTACCGACAGGGCTTCCACCCCAAAGTCACCAGTACCCGCAGGTGAATAGACAGTTACCTTTTCTTACTACTTTGGATTTGCCAGATTTTTCTAGGATTCTAAATGATCCTATTCGTCATTCTCCCCAATGGCCTGTTATTCCAGCTAAGATTCCATCGGACATTCCTAAATTCGATGGCAAGGCGAGAGAGGACCTGAATAATCACGTTATGACTTTCCACCTATGGTGTTCATCCAACTCGTTTATGGATGACTCCATTCAGTTACGTATTTTTCAATGAACCCTTACCGGTTCTGCTGCGAAGTGGTACATTGAATTGCCACGAGGTTTCTTCTTTGATTTTAACACTTTGGCTATGGCTTTCCTTACACATTACTAGTTACCGATCAGTTACGATGCTGGGACTGAGATTTTGACTTCCTTCAAACAAACTAAAGGCAATCATATATCTGATCATATTCATGAGTGGCGAAGACGTCGACGTCTCATTAAACTTGAACTCCCTGATCAGTTACTGGCAGAATGGTTTACGAAATCCTTTGTGAACGAAATAGGTAAAGACATTGCCATGGGTGGTGTTGTTATGGAGGAGCAGGCTATAAGTCATGCTCAATATCTGGATCTCATTTATTCGCAAACGGGAACACTTTATGATTTATTACCTGAGTTACCTCNGAAATCCTTTGTGAACGAAATAGGTAAAGACATTGCCATGGGTGGTGTTGTTATGGAGGAGCAGGCTATAAGTCATGCTCAATATCTGGATCTCATTTATTCGCAAACGGGAACACTTTATGATTTATTACCTGAGTTACCTCGTCCTGGTGCTTCCAGCACTTCAACTACTCCATTTGCCTCACATGCAGCTGATGGTGTGATTGGTACAACCCACGCCCATTCACATTCGGTTTCAAGTACGACCCTTAAATCTACTTCTTCTAATGTACAAAATGCTCCATCTCCTGCCACTCCCATCGGTAAAACTTCTGAGGTGAACGTCGTTCAATCTACCCCTGCCGATAAAAATAAATCGAAAAAAGGGAGAGGCAAGAATAAGGAGGGAAAAAATAATAATCAAACAGAGCAGCCTAAAAATACTCCTATTGAAGATCGGGATAAGCGCAAACCGTGATACACTTGCCTTATCTGTGGTGACGATCACTACACCAAGGATTGTCCAAGACGTGCCGAGGTCACGAAGTTCCTCCAAGGAGCTCCAAAACCATCTACTCCAGTTGTCTTGTCCCAACCCTTCCCGTCTCAGCAACAGGCTCAGTTGGTCATTCAAGACCAACCTTCCTCTTCTACGACTTCATATGTTTTGATATGTACTGGTGAATCTAAGCAAAACAACGTTACCCTCATGACTAGAGCCAAAGATTATTCTACTTCTACGGAGAAGGCTGACGATTTATGTCCTGCTTTGGTACAAACTTCTCCCGCGACTCCACCTACTAACGATCCTCTTCATCTTGAACGACCGAGTCTAGATACAGTTCTACGACCAACCCCAAAAGGTGTCATTAGGAAATCAGCTTTCAATCCTCATGCTCGTGCGGACCAAAACTACAGTATTGTGGAAGATCTGGCCCAGGCACCTTCAACGATGTCATCCCTTGAAGTCCTTCAGTCTTGTCCTACACAACTGAAGGCACTGTTGAAAGCGATAGGTGGAATTGACCCGATAGATATGAATTTGATAGTCTTTGACTTGAATGATCATATTCCGAGGTTACCCCCACAACTTGCATTCCAAATACAAGTTGTTGTTTCAGACAAGAACATTTGCCAAACTATTATTGATGAGGGTGCCTCCACGTGTGTAATTTCTTTTTCTTGTTGGAAAGCCATTGGCTCTCCTCCCTTGACTGAATCACAAAACACTCTTAAATCCTTTAATGGCTCTGGTTTTAAGCATTGCAGTGTTCTTCCTTCGTTGCTTGTCACACTAGAAGGTAAGACGGTCCAAGTTGAGGTGGAAGTCTTTGACGCTCCCCTTGATTATAATCGTTTACTTGGCCGTAGCTGGATCGATTCCATGCACGTCATTGTGTCAACCCTTTTCCACGTAGTACATTTCCCTCATCAAGGAAAAGTTGTTACAGTTAACCAACTTTCCTTCTTCAATTCCGATACTCGTACTGGCAACGTGTCGTTTATTGCTAAAACCCCGCCGGGTTATGAAAATGTCGGTGTAGGCCTTTTAAAGGACTCCTCGTTAATGGGTACTTTTCCCATTCCTCCACCCAATGTTCCACGCCCGTCAGTTGCCTATATCAATATGATCTCCACCGTGCCTCACGAACTTCCTGGGTCACATGACCCTTGGATTGTCCTTGATCCTGGAGATCACACTCTTTTCGACGACATTATGCCATTAAGTCCAGTTGAGTCTACTTATCAAGCCATTCAATCGGAAACACCTTCTACTTCTTCTCTTGATGAGTTGTCTCCCGATCCTTTTCATGTTGTTTTTCCCACGAACGAGATGATCATGTCCGTTATGGAAGACACCCCTTGGGACGATGGGCATCATCGTTCCATACTCTTTCTGGAACAACACACTCTTGAGAACTACCAACGGATTTCAACTTCGTCGACCGTTGTTGTCATTTCAACGGTTCCCACGACTTCACATGATGTGTTTGCTGAAGGGAACCTATGTAACATCTCACCCACGATTCCCATTGACATATCTATTAAACCTGGGATAGTCGAAAATGTTCATATTGGAGCTTCGTGTTCTCCCGACGAAATTGTCACTTATACGTCTATGTTCAAAGAATTTCGTGACATCTTTGCCTGGAGTTACGAAGAGATGCCAGGTATCGACCCTTCTATTGTTGTACATGAGATAAAGACATACCCTGGAGCTAAACCTGTCCGACATCGCCTTCGTCCTGTACATCCACGTAAAGCAGCGGCTATCAAACTTGAGGTTGAAAAACTTCTCAAAGCTGGCTTTATTTATCCCGTGGCTCTGACAGAATGGGTTTCCAACCCAGTTCCAATTGATAAGAAAGGGGACAGTATTCGTGTATGTGTTGATTATAGGGACATTAACAAAGCTTGTCCAAAAGACAACTTTCCAACCTCTTTCGTCGACCAGATTGTCGATGACTGTGCCGGCAGTGAAATCTTCTCTCTCATGGATGGTTTCTCCGGCTATAATCAAATTAACATCGCTCACGAGGACCAACACAAAACTGCTTTTATTTTTCCTTGGGGTACTTTTTCCTATAGGAAACTTCCCTTCGGTATTAAGAATGCTGGCGCGACGTTTCAACGAGCTATGTCTTACACTTTTCATGATATAAAGCATATCGTCTAACCCTATTTGGACGATTTACTAGCTCATTCTATGCGCCGAGTCGATCACCCTACACACCTTTGAGCTATTTTCGTTCATTGTCGGTTCTATCGTATTCGTTTAAATCCTCATAAATGTGTTTTTTGCGTAGAATCCGGCCGTCTTCTAGGTTTCATCATTTCACGTCAAGGGATCAGGGTGGATCCTATTAAGGTTGAGGCGATTCTTAATCTCCCTCCTCCTTCAACACTGCGCTAGTTGCAAAGTTTGTAGGGGAAAGCAAACTTTCTTCGTCGTTTCATCCCTAATTACGCCGAGATTACTCGTGGTTTTACACGGCTTCTAAAGAAAGATTCGGAGTTTGTCTGGGATACCGTTGCCAATAATTCTTTTGAGGATTTGAAGTTTTCCCTCACACGCGCTCCGCTTCTCTTTCCTCCTGATTATAGTTGTGATTATTTTCTTTATCTGGCTGCCTCTGAGTATACCATCGGCATGGTTCTGGTCCAAGAGGATGATGCGCACGATGAGCATGTTGTTTATTACTTGAGTCGAAATCTTACATCCACTGAAATCAAGTATCAACATGTTGAAAAACTGGCTTTGGCTGCCGTTCAAGCCGTTCAACTCTTTCGGCATTATGTTCTCTCGTGGAAAACTACAGTGATTTCTCATTGCAACCCTATGCAACACATTTTGACATGTCAATTGCTAGGGGGCAAGTACTCCAAATGGATTGTCATTCTCCAGGAGTTTGACTTGGAATTCGATCGCGCCACGTCTAAGAAATCCTTAGTTTTCGCTGAGTTAATATGCGATTTTCCTCACTCAGCCATGGAAAATGTAGCAGTATATTCATTACTTGATGAATCTCTTTTCCTAATTAGTATTGACGATATTTGGTATGGAGATATCATTGTTTATCTTCAAACCCAAACTTTATGGCCTGCTTTGTCTAGTGCGGAACACCGTCACATCCGTTATCAAGCACGTCAATACATTATCCTCGGGGATACTCTTTACTGTCGAGGAATTGACTTTGTTTTTCGACGTTGTCTCACGTTTGATGAGGCTAACAAAGCTCTAAATGACTGCCATTCCAGAGCATGTGGTGGTCATATGTCTGGGTATGCTACTGCCCAGAAGATCTTACGTGCAGGTTATTTTTGGCCTTCCCTGTTCAATGACTTCATTACTGTCGTTCAGAAATGCCATGCCTGCCAGACCTACAATCAGAAAATTCGGTCGCATCCTATTCCTCTTCATCCTGTGGTCTCAGTTGGTCCGTTTGCAAAATGGGGCATTGATTTCATGACATGTCACCCTCACTCAGTTGGGGGGCATGGTTACATCATTGTAGTTGTTGATTACTTTACAAAATGGGCCGAGGCGATGCCGACATTTGATAATACTGGAAATACTGCAGCATTGTTTCTTTTTAACCATATCATAGCTTGTTTTGGTGTGCCTCAAGCTATCTTTATTGATCACAGTAGTCATTTTAGGAATTTTATGATGTCTGAACTTATGGAAAAATTAGGTCTTCGTCACGATAACTCAACACCCTATTATTCGCAAGCTAATGGCTAGGTCGAAGCGATCAACAAAGTTCTTATCACTATGCTTCGACGGATGATAGGAATTCATAAGACAAGCTGGCACACGATGTTGTTTTCGGCATTGTGGGCATATCGGATATCTGTCAAATCTGCTACTGGTTTTACGCCTTTTCGATTAGTCTATGGTGTGGAAGCCATTCTTACTATAGAATGTAAGATACCTTCTCTGAAGCTAGTTGTCGAACTCTTACCCAATGCTTCTACTGAAGAAGAACGTATATTGTATCTGATGCAATTAGACGAGACTCGATGTGACGCCACTCTAGTAATAGAAGCCCAAAAGAAACGTGTCAAGGCACAGTATGACAAGCATGTCAAGCCTCACGTTTTCTCTGAAGGTGATCTTGTTCTTCTCTATGAACAGGATCGAGATGTCTTAGGAGCTGGGAAATTTGAACCAATGTGGCAAGGTCCTTATATTGTTCGCCGAGTTTTTGAAAAAGGAGCATATGAGCTGGTTGATTACGATGGTATCCCTTTGAGTGAACCCATGAATGGGTTGTACTTGAAGAAGTACTATGCATAAGTCATTTGTGCACAAGTAATTGTATTTTATGTATCATACTTTGTGTGTGTTACTTTAGTTTGCTTTTGACGTTATCTGGTCTCTACCCTTATGTGACATTGTGTTTGATTTCCAGATGTCGGAGTCTTTGCTACCCTATATTGGCTTCACCGATGGTGCTAGCCGTAGTACTTGAAACCTCGCATCCGCTGCATGGGCAATCTATGCCCCAACAAACGAACTTATATCTTTACGAGGTGTATATCTCGGCCGTGCGACCAACAACATTGCAAAGTATAGCGTCGTCATTGAATTATTGGTTGATGCTATCTCGCTTGGAATTCATCATTTGGTTGTGCGACTGGACTCACAGCTTGTAGTACTATAGCTAAGTAATATCTACTCTATTCGAAGTCCTACTTTATTACGGGTGTATTTGCGAATTCGCCTCTTGGAATGGTATTTTGATCACATTGAATATCAACATATTCCTAGATGTCTTAATACATTAACAAATGCATTGGCTAATTATGTATTGGACAGAAATTTGAACCATTTATAAATCAAACACATTAAAATTCACACAATATAAAGTAAACCAGTAGAAACCATCTGTATATATAACGATCAAAAGAGTTTGTTTTTACAAAAGTTTTGTCTGAAGACCAAAATATCAAAATATGAAGCTTATAGCTTCTACAAAGTGACGTCACGGATGAAATTCACGATAACACACAACTTCCCTAGCAACTCTATGGAGCAGTCAACCCATAACTGCTGATACTCCTACAGTGTGACGCTGATCGTGTCGTGGAATCTCTTCCAGAGTCATATCTGGAATGTCTGTTGTCAGACCTTCTAAATTCTGTTCCACTATCTGATAATCTTCGGCATACTGTGGTGTTGCTGGTACTACTTCTCCTCGTCGCTAGATAGGAGAACTTCCAGCAGGTCTATACTGTCCAACATCTGTGTTATCAACAAACATTTTGTGTTAGTCTTCGGATAAATACATAAAACAAAAACATTTAAATATGATAAAAATTCAAAAACATTTAAAAAGAGAAAATGTGTGTACTTATTACCAAATTCTCCCCACTGAGCATCCTCATGCAGTGCCAAATCCGGATCTCCTCGGAAATCCAACCCGTCATAGGCATAGTCATCGACCATCAACATCTGGTTTTGCAACCAGTCAAAGAAAATATCGTCATATTTGACGATTGGTCCTGCCATGTGTCGGGCCATGAGCCGACACCATCTCAACATCTTTGGATCTATAGGACCTGGTAGGTTCCACTCAGCCTGTAGTCGTAATACAGGGACCCTCTCAAGGAAGAAGGACACTAGTAAAGATCCATATCCAAATTGTTTCAATTCACCGCGCCTGCATTTAGTTAATTGTCTTTTGATACTGCGAAGCACAACATCGGCCCAGTTGAATACACGAGGCTCAGTACACTCGATGGCGTATTGGAAGTAGCTCTGCAATGCCATATGAGGAGTAGCACTCCTGGCCATCTGAGCTATGGTAAAGAGGATAGTGCCGAGGGTCAAGTCTTGTACCCCCCAGATAGCAACTTTTCCCTTTTTCCTTTCAGCCTCTGGTACACAGTATTGATTGCAGTATTTACTCATCTTGAGGCCACCACCTCTACTACCGGTCAGACTGACATGATACCCACGCCTGGATAACCCAGTCAAAAAGTATATGTCCTCTATATCAATGGCTAATGTGTGAGCTCCTACATTGAAAACTTGCTGGTCTGGATCCCACATACGGATTAGATATTCCAATAATCTGACTTGGGCTCTCATGCCCAGGATACAAAAGTATTTTAAGAGACCACAATCTCTCAATGCAGCTATGGTGGGAGGATGATTCTCGGCATTTGCATTATCCTCCTCATGTTCTCGTTCCCACCACTCAAGCACCATGATTGTTGGTCAAATACCTACACAAGGAACATAAAGGGCGAATTAATGATTTTGTTCATGATTTAGAT